>ML108261.1:83633-99088 GCA_003697995.1 Taxidea taxus jeffersonii | reverse complement strand
ATCTCTCCTTCTATTTTCAATGATAACCTAGCTGGATAAAGTATTCTTGGCTGCATGTTTTTCTCGTTTAGTGCTCTGAATATATCATGCCAGGTCTTTCTGCCCTGCCAGGTCTCTGTGGATAAATCTGCTGCCAATCTAATATTTTTACCATTGTATGTTACAGACTTCTTGTCCCGTGCTGCTTTCAGGATTTTCTCTTTGTCACTAAGACTTGTAAATTTTACTATTAGATGACGGGGTGTGGACCTATGCCTATTGATTTTGAGGGGTGTTCTCTGCACCTCCTGGATTTTGATGCTTGTTCCCTTTGCTATATTAAGGAAATTCTCTATAATAATTCTCTCCAATACACCTTCTGCTCCTCTCTCTCTTTCTTCTTCTTCTGGAATCCCAATTATTCTAATGTTGTTTCGTCTTATGGTATCACTTATCTCTCAAATTCTCCCCTCCTGATCCAGTAGTTGTTTGTCTCTCTTTTGCTCAGCTTCTTTATTCTCTGTCATTTGGGCTTCTATATCACTAATTCTTTCTTCTGCCTCATTTATCCTAGCAGTAAGAGCCTCCATTTTTGATTGCACCTCATTAATAGCTTTTTTATTTCAACTTGATTAGATTTTAGTTCTTTTATTTCTCCAGAAAGGGCTTTTATTTCTCCCGACAGGGTTTCTCTAATATCTTCCATGCCTTTTTCGAGCCCGGCTAGAACCTTGAAAATCGTCATCCTGAATTCCAGATCTGACATATTACCAATATCTGTATTGATTAGGTCCCTAGCCTTCAGTACTGCCCCCTGTTCTTTTTTTTGTGGTGAGTTTTTCCCCCTTGCCATTTTGTCCAGATAAGAATCCACTGTTCTCCTTGTTAAGTGAACTTGGTCTTGGCTGGATTTCTTGTTGATCTTCTGGGGGAGGGGCCTGTTGTAGTGATTTTCAAGTGTCTCTGCCCCAGGCGGAATTGCACCACCCTTACCAGGGACCGGGCTAAGTAATCCTCTCAGGTTCCCTTTCAGGAGCTTCTGTTCCCTGAACGCTTTCCGTCGAGTTCCAGAGGGAGGACGGGAATGAAAATGGCGGCCTCCCAATCTCCGGCTCAGAGGAGCCGAGAGCTAGGGGCCCCAGTCTTCAGTGTGCCTTCAGAGAAAAGTGCTTAATCACTCCCGTCTCTCCAGCCTCCAGCTGCACTTGGGGAAAATCGTACATAATCGGTCCTATCTCACTGGCTTCTGGCTGCACTCTAAGGTCACCCAGCCTGTGACCAAGTGTCTCTGTCTCTGGCAGAGTCCCACCTGGAGTCTCCGAACCCCATAGATCCCTGAGCTCTCCCATTTCGGAGTTTCCCCGGATCTTGTGGGGACCCCACGCACAGAGCACCAACCCGTGTCACAGATTATGGTTCACGGTAACTCCGAGTTGAGAGCTCACTCCTCGGCTGTGTCTCCACAGCTGGCTTCCCCGCTCTAATACCTGTGAGCTCTGCGACACTCAGACACCCCCGATCCTTCTGTGACCCTGCGGGACCTGAGTCCACGCTGTCCCCGTGAGGTCTTCACCCCAGTTTAGCCTCTGGAGTGATGTCCCTCCATGGAGCAGACTTTTAAAAGTCCTGGTTTTGTGCTCTGTTCCACCACTTGCCGGGAGCCAGTCCCTCTCCCCGGGGTCTATCTTCCTGTCGCGTTGGATTCACTTCTCCGCTGGTCCCTCCTACCTTTTAGAAAGTGGTCTATTTTCTGTTTCTAGAATTGTTGTTCTTCTTCTCTTCGATCTCCTGTTGGATTCATAGGTGTTCGGAATGGTTTGATAGGCTATCTAGCTGATCTCCTGTTGCCTGATGTCGTCTCAGCCTGCTACTTCTCTGCCATCTTGACTCCTCCAAGGAAGCCTTTCTTTATCAAGCTTCTGTAATAATACAGTCATAACACAAATGACCAGGACTCCGAGTTTAGATGCCCCTTTTATTTTTCATGATACTCCTCAATTTTGATTTCCCCTAAGTTGGTAAGTGTGGGTCAGAGAATCACCTACTATATTAATTAATGTTTATCAAGGTATAAAGACAATAAAACCTATTTTATAACTAAAAATAAAGTATATAACATAAAGAGAATGTAAATATCAAGGCTGCAGGGCTCTAGAAAGATGGGAGCAATCCGAGGCTTAGTTCTTTGAATCCTTTGATCAACTTCAATGCCGGCTGTCCAAGGCTATTAGTCTATAAACTAGCTTTTGCAATTAAAACAATGAATTTTAACTGAGGCAAACAAAACCGTAATGCTCACTAAATCTTCATCACCAGTAAGGGCAAGTTTATACCAAATATCCTCTTAAAATTAAAAAAAAAAATTCTGGTTTCACCATTTCTCAATCTCTCACACTCATTCTACTCTTTCTGTAGAAAGGGGTGTGGGAATAAAAAAGAATGAACTCTGCTCTTAATGTGGATCATATACTTCTACTAAGAAATACTATAGGAAACAATAATATAAACTACCACTTACTGAATATCTATTATGTGACAAAATAATCCAGCCAGAGAGATGGCAATGTTCACCTTACTGAAAAGGACTCAAAATCTCAGAGAGAAGCTCAAGGCGACTCAGCTAGGGAACATGGGAGAATCTGGGTTCAGAGCCAGATCTGTCCAATTCAAACTGCCTTATCTTCACCAATATCATAGACAACTAAGATCTCTTAGTATCTACCAACCCTGTGCACATTGTTAGTTTTTGCCAGTATTCTATATATGGAAAAGATATTTGTTTTTCAGCAAGCCTTACACTCTTCCAAAGTTTGCTACTCTGTAAACTTCAAGTATAAACAGGTAAGTAAGTACCAGAATACCACTAAAAAGTGACTAGGAAAATAAGAAGGATGTGCCTTGAACCACTCTGACCACATCTGCTCTTCAAATTCCTGCAGAAGAGGAGACTGGCTTCCACTTCTGTCATGGACATCCCACCCCCTGCCATGTACTCCAACCATCCAGTGACCTGGCAGTGTTCTGTAAAAAAACAGATACATAATATCAAGGTGTTAACCACTTGGGAATTTTGAGTTTCATGCACTGGGTGAGGAAACAGAATTGATTTGCATGGCTTAGCTTTAAAATTTGGGGCTCCACTGGGAGAAGATATATGTCAATGACATATCTGATAGAGGGTTAGTATTGAAAATATATAAAGAACTTATAAAACGCAACACCCAAGAAACAAATAATCCAGTTTAAAAATGGGCAGAAAAAAATTAAATAAATAAAAATGGGCAGAAGACGTGAACAGACATCCCTCCAAAGAAGACATCCAGATGACCAACAGACATATGAAAAGACGCTCATTGTCACTCACTATCAGGGAAATGCAAATCAAAACTGCAATGACCTATCACCTCACACCTGTCAGAATAGCTAAAATCACCAACATAAGAAACAACAGATGCTGGTGAGAAAGTGGAGAAAAAGGATCACTCATGCTGTTGATCACTCATCAACTCACTGTTGGTAGGAATGCAAAATGGTACAGTCACTGTGGAAAACAGTACAGAGGTGCCTTAAGAAGTTAAAAACGGGGCACCTGGGTGGCTCAGTGGGTTAAAGCCTCTGCCTTCGGTTCAGGTCATGATCCCAGTGTCCTAGGATCGAGCCCCACATTGGGCTCTCTGCTCAGGAGGGAGCCTGCTTCCTCCTCTCTCTGCCTGCCTCTTTGCCTATTTGTGATCTCAGTCTGTCAAATAAATAAATAAATCTTTAAAAAAAAAAGAAATGTATATTCCTGGTTGTTTCTGAAATTTGTAGCAACAGATACCTTCTTTCTGTTTTTTACCTTGTCTTCTCTGGTTTTGGCCTCTCTTTCCATTAGATTGTGGTTTGAAAAAAAAAAAAAGTTAAAAACAGAACTACCCTATGATCCAGCAATCACACTACTGGGTATTTACCCAAAGAATACAAGAACACTAATTCAAAGGGATACATGCACCCCTATGTTTATTGCAGCATTATTGACAATGGCCAAATTACAGAAGCAGCCCCAGTGTCACCAACTGATGAATGGATGAAGAGGGTGTAGTGTACATACATACAATGGAATATTACTGAGCCCTACAAAAGAATGAAATCTTGCCATTTGCTGTGACATGGATGGAGCTAGAGAGTACGATGCTAAGTGAAAGTGTCATCAGAGAAAGACAAATACCATATAATTTCAGTCATGTGGAATTTAAGAAACAAAACAAATGAGCAAAGGGGAAGAAAAGAGAAAGAGACAAATCAAGAAAGAGACTCTTAATTGTACTGAATAAATTGATGGTTACCAAGGAGAGGGGAGTGCGGGGATGAGTGAAACAGGTGATGGGGATTAAGGTGTGCACTTGTCCTGATGAACACCAGGTGAGGTATGGAACTGCTGAATCACTAGACTGTACACCTGAAACTAATATAACACTGTATGTTAACTAATGAGTTAAAACTTTTAAGGAATAAAAGTTTTTTAAAAGCTGGGTCTCCATCACTAAATCTTTGAGTTATGAAATAATTTCAAAATGTTGCCAGTCTATCCACTATGCCATGCCAAAAACATCTTCAACCACACTTAATATTCTAAAATTTTGTTTCTTAGGGTGCCTAGGTGCCTCAGTTGGTTGGGCATCAGCCTTCACCTCAGGTCATGATCCTGGAGTCCCAGGATCAAGTCCTGCATCAGGCTCCCCTGACCAGTGGGGGAGCCTGCTTCTCCCTCTGACCCTTCCCCTTCTAATGCTCTCTCTCTCTCTCAAATAAATAAATAAAATCTTTTTTTTTTTTTATCTTGTTTCTCGGGCACCTGGGTGGCTCAGTGAATTAAGCGTTTGCCTTCAGCCCAGGTTATGATCCCAGGTTCCTGGATTGAGTCCTATGTCAAGCTCTCTGCTTAGTGGGAACTCTGCTTCTCCCTCTCCCCCACTCCTCCTTCCTGCTGTGCTTTTTCCCACTCTCTCTCCCTCAAATAAATAAAATATTTTATTTATTTGACAGACAGAGATCACAAGCAGGCAGAGAGGCAGGCAGAGAGAGAGGAGGGAGCAGGCTCCCTGCCCAGCAGAGAGCTCAATATGGGGCTCGATCCCAGGACCCTGAGATCATGACCTGAGCCAAAGGCAGAGGCTTTAACCCACTGAGCTACCCAGGCGCCCCTAAGTGAAATATTTTTAAAAATGAAAAAAAAAAAAAACTTGTTTCTCAAAAGCCTTCCAACACTCTCACTATAATGAAATACTTATTTTACTTAAATCTCCCTTTTTCAGTCTTTTGTAACAATGAGGAATAGCCTCCTTCCTGTGATTTCTCAAATACAGGAGAAGGCTTTTCAGCCCCCACTTCTAGTTCAGCAGCTCATGTGTTGTCGTTTCAAAGTGGTTCATGAAAATCTTATATAATAACCTGTATTTTCAGGGCACCCTGTGTGGCTCAGTTGTTAAGCCTCTGCCTTCTGTTCAGGTCATGATCCCATGTGGGACTGAGTCCTGCATTGTGCTCCCTGCTCTGCAGGAAACCTGCTTCTCCCTCTCCCACTCCCACTCCCCCTGCTTGTGTTCTCTCTCTCTCTCTCTCTCTCTCTCTCGCTTGCTCTCTCTCTGTAATAAATAAATAAAATCAGTTTTAAAAAACCATATTTTGGGACGCCTGGGTGGCTCAGTTGGTTAAGCGGCTGCCTTCGGCTCAGGTCATGATCCCGGTGTCCTGGGATTGAGTCCCACATCGGGCTCCTTGCTTGGCGGGGAGCCTGCTTCTCCCTCTGCCTCTGCCTGCCTCTCTGTCTGCCTGTGCTCGCTCTCTCTCTCTCTCTCTAATAAATAAATAAAATCTTAAAAAAATAAATAAATAAAAATAAATTTAAAAAACATATTTTCTGGGGAACTTGGAACCTTAATCTTAAAGGCATTTTATTAATCTCATAAATTATAGCAAAATCAGAAATAAAACCTATCATTTAACTTATAGTAAATTCTCTAAGAACAACCATTCATGTTTACTAATAATTTGTCAGGAAATTTTAAAACAAATGTCTGCTTTTGGCACAACTAATTTTTTTAAACTATAAAAATATATATGCCACAAAGTACCACAGGTTTTCAGAACAAACTCTTGTTACCATCTCCACAAGATGACAGAAAGTGACATTTCTAATACATCCTTTAAAACGCTCCATCTAAAGAATCTAGATATCCATCAATAGATGAATGGATAAAGAAGATGTGGTATAGGGGCGCCTGGGTGGCTCAGTGGGTTAAAGCCTCTGCCTTCAGCTTAGGTCATGATCTCAGGGTCCTGGGATCGGGCCCCACATTGGGCTCTCTGCTCAGCAGGGAGCTTGCTTCCTCCTCTCTCTCTGCCTGCCACTCTGCCTGCTTGTGATCTCTGTCTGTCAAATAAATATATAAAATCTTTAAAAAAAAAAAAAAGAAGAAGATGTGGTATATATATACTATACAGCCACCAAAAGAAATGAAATCTTGCCATTTGCAACGACGTGGATGGAACTAGAGGGTATTATGCCGAGTGAAATAAGTTCATTAGAGAAAGACAATTATCATATGATATCCCTAATATGAGGAAGTTGAGAGGCAAAGTGGGGGGGTTGGGGGAAAGGAAAAGAATAAATGAAACAAGAAGGGATCAGGAGGGAGACAAACCATAAGAGACTCTTAATCTCACAAAACAAACTGAGGGTTGCCAGGGGGAGGGGATAAGGAGAGGGTAGTGTAGTTATGGACACTGGGGTAGGTATGTGCTATGAAGTGTGTAAACCTGGCGATTCACAGACCTGTACCCCAGGGCTAATAATACATTATATGTTAATAAAAATTTATTTTAAAAAACAATTTAAAAAAATAAATAAAACGCTCCATCTAATGTCATTGCTACTGCTGAGATTTCTGACTCCTCCTTTGTCTTTTCACTGGCCTTCAGATCTTACTAGATTCCAGAGCTGGATATTCTGTGCAGTGATTTCAACTCTAGGAGCAGCTTGTGAAATGAAGCCATTCATTGTGCAGTAGACAAATAAGCCAAGAAGGTGGGGGTGGGGGTGTTAGGCTTGGAGAGGTGGCTCACACAGCATCTACTGACAGAGAAACACAGAAAACTAATCATGGAAATGAAGAAGGAAAACCTGCACAAGATAAAAAGAACAGCAACAGCACTAGAAATTTCCAACAGGTAAGAAACTGGGAAACAAACTTCTAAAAGGCTAAAGAAAAATCTTGCAAATGTGTTTTTCAAATGTTCATTTCATGTTAATCCAGTTTTAAAATGTGAAGATCATTAAAAATTAGAACCGTCATGCTTTCAGGCCTAATTATATCAAATAATTATGCTTATGTGATCCTACAAACAATCCCACAGCTTTAGAATGCACCACTGTAAGAAAATTATCAAAAGAAATCATCAAATGGTAGTACTGGTACAATGCAGTTTCAACTGCTTTTTGCTTATGGGTTTGTAAATAAATTTAAGAACCTGGTATACATACTTTAATTGGCATAGTGTAGCTCTCCTTTCTTGATACATTTAATATACTGTTATTTTAAAGGATCAAAAAACTCCACATCCCTATAATGACAAACTCAGTCATTAATCTTCACAGAAAATTAAAGTCAATTCAGACAATCCGTGTTGGTTTGATTTTTTTTTTTAAGATTTGATTTACTTATTTGACAGAGAGAGATATCAGAAGTAGGCAGAGAGGCAGGCAACGAGAGGGGGAAGCAGGTACCTGCTAAGCAGAGAGCCCGATGTGGGCCTGGATCCCAGGACCCCAAGATCATGACCTGAGCCGGAGGCAGAGGCTTAACCCACTGAGCCACCCGGGTGCCCCTGTGTTGGTTTGATTTTAAAAGTAACTGCCAGGGGACCTGGGTGGCTTAGTGGGTTAAGCTACTACTTTCACCTCTGGTCATGATTCCGTAGGCCCGGGATCAAGTCCCACATTGGGCTCCCAGTTCCATGGGGAGTCTGTTTCTCCCTCTGACCTTCTCCCCTCATATCCTCTCTCTCTCTCTCAAATAAATAAATAAATAAAATCTTTTAAAAAAAAAACTAAGAGTAACTAGTTTACTAAGTTACTGAGAGTAACTAAGAGTAAACTAGGCTTTGGGAAATGAAATGTGTACATTTCAGTAACAACTTATAGGGACTCAGGCAATTGCCAAGTTCCAGGGAAAGCAGATAAACCATCTCCAGCAGAGAAAATCAAAATACATGTAATGAAAGAGTGGGTGAGTCAAATGTTATCCCCAAATCTTAAATCAGTACACACATTTCTACCATAGACAGATGTGAAATTTTATTTATTTATTTATTTATTTATTTATTTATTTAATTTATTGGAATGGGTGAATAGTCAAATAGGATTTTGCATGGTATAGAATAACCAGGCCAATGATTATTTTTAATTTTTTTTTAAAGATTTCATTTATTCATTTGAGAGAGACAGCAAACAAGAGAGCACAAGCAGAAGGAGCAGCAGAGGGAGAGGGAGAAGCAGACTACCCACTGAGCAAGGAGCCTGATGACCTGGGGCTCGATCCCAGTATTTTGGAGACCACCACCAGAGCTGAAGACAGATGCTTAACGTTCGACTGAGCCACCTAGGTGCCTCCCAACTATAAGGCTATGGAAGAGTAGGCATTTGTTTCTTTATGCTTCTTGTGGTTGGTTAATACAGTACTTTGTTCTTAGGGAAAGCTCTAAGATGTGTCTTTACAGACCTTCTAGTTTTATTTGTCTTCATGGAACACAAATGATTAATTTGACTGATATCCTTTAAAATGAAATGACCAGTAAACTAGAAATACT
The DNA here is from genome assembly GCA_003697995.1 of Taxidea taxus jeffersonii. Taxonomy (NCBI): domain Eukaryota; kingdom Metazoa; phylum Chordata; class Mammalia; order Carnivora; family Mustelidae; genus Taxidea; species Taxidea taxus. The sequence continues at coordinate 90,262 of ML108261.1, read as the reverse complement.
GCTTTAGGTATGGCTTAGAAAGTAGAAGTCTTCCTCCTGACTCTGCCACCAACTATGCAACCATAAGCAAGTCACTGGGTCTTGGTTGCCATGTTTTTAAATCAAAATTAAAGTATCATTCATATCTAGAGTACATGACTGCTAGAGAGATCAAGTAAGACAGCCCACCTTGTTAACACTTAAATTCTTGAATAAATTAATGAATGAGATAGTACTTTAAATTGTTAAGCCCTAAACAAATGCAAGATGTTATTTCCACAATCTGTATTCCTAAAGGTTTAAGGAAAAGGAGAAAGAGTTCTATGGGGGCATGCTTGCAGTGTGGCCCTGATCTATTCTGGGAACCCCACATGAACACTTGTGTGTGCAGGTGTGTGCAAAACTTCACTTTGCCCAAGGCCACAGATTCCCTGAAGTTACATTAAGGAAACTTTTTGAATATAAACAAATTAGAAAATGTTCCACTCATTTACTTTTAAAATTAAAAACAAGAAAGACAGAAATTTATTCAAGAAATATAAAACAGGGGCGCCTGGGTAGCTCAGTTGGTTAAGTGTCCAACTCTTGATCTCAGCTCAGGTCTTGATCTCAGGGTCATGAATCAAGCCCCACAGTGAGTTCCATGTTGGGCAGGAAGGCTGTAAAAAGGAAGGAAGGAGGGAAGGAAGGAAAGAAGGAAGGAAGGAGGGAGGGAGGAAGGGAGGAAGAAAGGAAAGAAGGAAGGAAGAAAAAAGGGGCATCTGGGTGGCTCAGTCATTAAGTGTCTGCCTTTGGCTCAGGTCATGATCTCAGGGTCCTGGGATCGAGCCCCACATCAGGCTCCCTGCTCAGTGGGAAGCCCGCTTCTCCCTCTCCCATTCCCCCTGCCTGTGTTCCCTCTCTCTCACTGTGTCTCTCTCTGTCAAATAAATAAATAAAAATCTTAAGATACACACACAAGAAAACCCCTTCCTTGAAAAAAGAAAAAAAGAAAGAGAAAGAAAAGAAAAAATAAATATAAAACAGGAGGCAGCAGAAAATAATGGAAAGACCATGGAAATCTGAGAGCCAGAAGACTTGGGCTCTGGTCCCCATTCTGTCAGTGATTAATTGCAAAACTGCAACCAACAAGTGTCAAATGAGAGGGGTATATTAGAATACCTATAGCATCTTTTCCAGGTCAAAAACCACAGTACCAAATGAAATATAACAGAGAGTCTAAAATATGCCTCAATTATTCTGTGTTATGGACAATTAAGGGAAAGGGGGAAACAGAGAAGACAATGAATGCGACAGGCATCACAAGAGGAAGACAGTGAAAGATACACAGTCACACACAAATTCTGCTCCCTAACACCCACCAAAAAATAAGAGTTGTATGAAGAGAGAAAAAGAGAGGGATGCCTGTGTGGTTCAGTCAGTTAAGCATCTGCTTTCAGCTTTCCTGGGATTAAGCCCCGCATGAGCTCCTTGTTCAGTGGAGAGTTTGCTTCTGCCCTTGCCTGTTGTTCTCCCTGCTTGTGCTCACCCTCTTGCTCACTTTCTCTCTGGCAAATAAATAAATAAAATCTTTTTTTTTTTAATTTGTGAAAAAATTTTTTAAAAAAGAGAAAGACAAGCTAATTTAAAAAAAAAAAATTTAAAGATTTTACTAACTTACTTGAGAGAGAGAGCATGAGAGCAGAGAGGGTCAGAGAGAGAAGCAGACTCCACGCTGAGCAGGGAGCCCAATACAGGACTCAATCCCAGGACTTCAGGATTGTGACCTGAGCCAAAGGCAGTCGCTTAACCCACTGAGCCACCCAGGGACCCCATACACACTAATTTTTTTTTAAAAAATCAGATACAGAAATAAAGGTGCATAGAGATACTTCAGCAGAATAATGCTCTTATTTTGTTCATCCTAAAACCTTTAAACACAAAACTATCAAGACTGTGTAATGTTGTACTTCTGCATGAAAAGGCATACATGGAGCCAGTTCAAGACACATGCTTCACAAACCAAATACAGTCAAGTTGGGGGGTGAAGATTAACTACCCCTGGCATATCCTATTCATGTTTTTGGGCAAATGTGACTCAGTAGTTTGAGATTTCACATCTCTGGGTCATTTCCAACCAAACAAGTCAAAGATGAACTTCCCTAAAATAGAAATGTACCCCAAGAATTTTTTTATGCATCAAAGCTTAGTATTATTTTGCTTCCAGATATGCAGGATTTAAAAACTTAAACTTAATAGTTACCAATTATGTAAAGTGTGAACCCCACATTGCCATTTAACATCCATATGGGGGATTTTCCTATTAATCTTCTCTGTCTTGTGTAGAGGGCAATGGATAATGTAATTCCAGAACTCCCCTTTGGATTCCTCCCAGATCAGGCCCATCTGACCTTCTTCTGGCTTTTCTGAGCTTCAAGCCTCTATAGGAACTTACAGCCTGGGGAAATTATTTGCACTTTGCTACTAATCAACACAGAGGAGGGCAGATGGACCTCTACTAAGCTTCAGACCAGCTGTTTCAGGGTGGTGAGTAATCCCCATACACTCAGCCCACACAACCCAGATCAGCTAGAACAGGCAACACACAGGTTCCCAAAGTGTATTCCCATCTCTCTTTCCAATCTGTAGGAACTCTAACAAATTGTATGAATTTCCACATGGGTAAAAAAAAGAACTGTTATTCAGACCTTTCTCTGAAGGATTCATAGAAAGCTCTCCTTTCCTGTGTACAATAAGAACTGGGAAGAAAACAAGCATAAGATTTTGCTGGTCTTGTCTGTCTTTAGCTAAGCCCTTAGACCTTTCTGTAGTTTAGTTTCCATCAGTGAAATGAAAATATAACAATCTCACTTCTTTCCAGCAAGTGTGGTATTGGAGGAATAAATTGTACGTACAGTGGATAGGAAAGCATTTATAGCTCTCTGGAGGATGGGGGTTAGACCAATTTTGTCTGAAACATTCAACAAGTGTAACAGCAACGACAATAATGAGCATGTGGATTTGTATAATGTTTAATAGTTAATACGATTTTTAAATACATTATTTCATTAGCCCTTAAACCAAGATGTGTGCAATGGGGAGGCCATTTTTTTGTTTCATTTGGCAGATGAAGAAACTGAGGCCCAGAAAAGCTGAGTGACTTGCCCAAGATCAAAGACCTTGTTAGTTAGCAGCCGAATGTGTCTCCGATAGGAAGTCTAGCACTTACTCCAGCAGATGTGTACCTGTGTATGAAGTTATTGCCTACTTCCTTTTTGTGCCTTTCCTCCTCCAGGTAAAGCTTGCTTAGGAGAAGGTATCTTAATCAAAACTTTCTGGTCTCATTTATAGTTGTAGTCCACTGACTGTCATAAAGAGCTTCAATCTGTCTTCACATTCCCCTTCAGCCAATATCTGCGAACTCTAGGTCTGCAGAACCCCTGAATTATGCAAGCCTAAACCATGTCAGTACCATTGTTAATCAATTTCATTCTCTTTACTTGTCACCACATCATATCTGAGCCACAGATCATTTCCTTGGGTCTTTCTTTACAAAATATACTTCTCTGTCAACAGTTGCTATGCATCTATGACATTTTCCCGGTGTTCCTCATCAAAATATCTATTGTTAAAACCATGACAGACATAACGAGGATTCTTAAGTTGCTTTCTTTCCAATAAGAATCTGCTAAGACTCTGAACTCAAACAGGATATGCAGGGTAATTTCAAACAGCAAACAAACATCTGTCTCTTTTTTTCCTACTGCTCAGCTTCCTTTATCACAGTTATTTGTTGTCTTCCTCAAATTCCTAAAGAAAAAACCAAGATGGAGGGTATTTTCTTCCCTTTGCCTCCTTTCAGTGTGTCCTCTTTGGGCCAGAAATCTCAGCACTTAAAACAGTGGAGAGTTTATCATGCCTGTTATATATTCCGGTCTGAATAATTCTCCTGAATACAACCACCTTAGGCCATGCTGAGCCACAGGATCAGGGTTCCCCTTTCCTCTGGAAGCCAGAGGAAGGAACCCAGAGGAAGTGAGAACTGGAAGAATGCATCATAAATAAAGTTAATTCTGAGGAGTAGCTCACTAGGCAATGGCTTCCTCGCCTGGATCTCCAGAATCTGAACATCATATCCAGGAATTCCCTGTGCAGAGTATGTCTTCAGTCCCAGAGAGTATAACTAGTGCAAAGAGGAGACAGCATATGCTACTCCATAGCAGGCATGACTGTGATTCTAGCCTCCAGGTTAAAGGCTATAGACTAGCTCTGGGCAGTGGAGCTGACAAATTTTATTCAGAACATAAATACTGAACACTACTATGGGCTCCACGTTGGGGCTAACAGACAAATTCAGTAGCATGATCTAACTTAATCCTCACAACTCAGACACTGTTTATCACCATTTTACAGATAAGAAAACTGAACAGGAAGAGGCATCTCTTCCTGGCTCAGTTAGTTAGGCATCTGACTCTTGGTTTCAGCTCAGGTCTTGATCTCAAGGTCATGAGATCAAGCCCCGCAGTGGGCTCCACATTGGGCAAAGAGCCCACTTAAAAAAAAAAAAAAAAAAACTAAGCAGGAAGGGTAATGACTTGTGTCAAAGTCACACAGACACCAAAGAGTGATGCTCCAATTGAAACCCAACTCCAAACCAAACATGATACTCTGGCCTCCATAGCAGGCATACACATACATATACATACACATACACATACATACACACACACACACACACACACACACGCCCCACAGGAGATAACAGGAATAGAAACATATTTGGCAACCTTATGTATTTAACAGAATGCTATCACACTCCCTTCCTTATTAGCTCTAAAGACTATACTGCTGGGACTAACAGAGTACCCTGAGATGAGAGAAGGGCAAGGACAGGGAGACCCATCTCTCTATGTCCTCACAGAGACCCTGTTCCACAACAGACTTGTCCAGGTTGTTAAGACTTTGCACTAATATTCTGGGTTCTCTTTTTAATTTTTTAGGATTTCAGGCTGATACTCAAGTCACAGGCGTATTTCCACTGAGCACAGATTAAGATCAAGGAAGATTAAACCCTACTAATTATTAATTGGAAGCCTCAGAATCAAAGTGCTTCCCTAGAACTGATGGCCAGAATAAGCTTAGAAACGCTCTCCTTACAACACTAACATAATGGTACTTTCTAGAATTAATAAGATTGATAAACCTCTGGCCAGACTTATCAAAAAGAAAAGAGAAAGAACCCAAATTAATAAAATCATGAATGAAAGAGGAGAGATCACAACCAACACCAAAGAAATACAAACAATTATAAGAACATATTATGAGCAACTCTACACCAACAAATTTGACAATCTGGAAGAAATGGATGCATTCCTAGAGACATATAAACTACCACAACTGAACCAGAAAGAAAAAGAAAACCTGAACAGACCCATAACCAGTAAGGAGACTAAAACAGTCATCAAAAATCTCCAAACAAAAGCCCAGGGCCAGATGGCTTCCCAGGGGAATTCTACCAAACATTTAAAGAAGAATTAATTCCTATTCTCCTGAAACTGTTCCAAAAAAGAGAAATGGAAGGAAAACTTCCAAACTCATTTTATGAGGCCTGCATCACCTTGATCCCAAAACCAGACAAGGATCCCATCAAAAAAGAGAATTACAGACCAATATCCTTGGTGAACACAGATGTGAAAATTCTCACCAAAAGACTAGCCAATAGGATCCAAAAGTACATTAAAAGGATTATTCACCACGACCAAGTAAGATTTATTCCAGGCCTGCAAGGTTGGTTCAATATCCGCAAATCAATCAATGTGATACAATACATTAATAAAAGAAAGAACAAGAAACATATGATACTCTCAATAGATGCTGAAAAAGCATTTGACAAAGTACAGCATCCCTTCCTGATCAAAACTCTTCAAAGTGCAGGGATAGAGGGCACATACCTCAATATTATCAAAGCCATCTATGAAAAACCCACCGCAAATATCACTATCAATGGAGAAAAACTGAAAGCTTTTCCGCTAAGGTCAGGAACACAGCAGGGATGTCCATTAACACCACTGCTATTCAACACAGTACTAGAAGTCCTAGCCTCAGCAATCAGAAAACAAAAAGAAATTAAAGGCATCCAAATTGGCAAAGAAGTCAAACTATCACTCTTTGCAGATGATACGATACTATATGTGGAAAACCCAAAAGGCTCCACTCCAAAACTGCTAGAGCTTGTACAGGAATTCAATAAAGTGTCAGGATATAAAATCAACGCACAGAAATCAGTTGCATTTCATTACACCAACAACAAGACAGAAGAAAGAGAAATTAAGGAGTCAATCCCATTTATAATTGCACCCAAAACCATAAGATATCTAGGAATAAACCTAACCAAAGAGGCAAAGAATCTATACTCAGGAAACTATAAAGTACTCATGAAAGAAATTGAGGAAGACACAAAGAAATGGAAAAATGTTCCATGCTCATGGATTGGAAGAACAAATATTGTGAAAATGTCTATGTTACCTAAAGCAATCTACCCATTTAATGCAATGCCTATCAAAATACCATCCATTATTTTCAAAGAAATGGAACAAATAATCCTAAAATTTATATGGAACCAGAAAAGACCTCGAGTAGCCAAAGGAATATTGAAAAAGAAAGCCAAAGTT
>ML108261.1:61116-83623 GCA_003697995.1 Taxidea taxus jeffersonii | reverse complement strand
AGGTTCCTCAAAAAGTTGAAAATAGAGCTACCTTATGACCCAGCAATTGCACTACTTCGTATTTACCCTAAAGATACAAATGTAGTGATCCAAAGGGGCACGTGCACCCGAATGTTTATAGCAGCAATGTCCACAATAGCCAAACTATGGAAAGAACCTAGATGTCCATCAACAGACGAATGGATAAAGAAGTTGTGGCATATATATACAATGGAATACTATGCAGCCATCAAAGAAATGAAATCTTACCATTTGTGACGACATGATGGAACTAGAGGGTATTATGCTTAGCGAAATAAGTCAATCAGAGAAAGACAACTATCATATGATCTCCCTGATATGAGGAAATGGAGCTTCAACGGAGGTGGGAGTTAAGGGGGTAGGAAAAGAATAAATGAAATAAGATGGTATCAGGAGGGAGACAAACCAAAAGAGACTCTTAATGTCATAATACAAACTGAGGAGGGTGGGGGGGAGGGGGGTTGGGAGAGGGTGGTGGGGTTACATTATATGTTTAAATAAAAAAGCTTAAATAACAACAACAAAAAAATAATGAGATCTTGCCATTTGCAACACAGATGAACCTAGAGATTATGTATAATGCTAAGTAAAATAAAATTATGTATAATGCTAAGACAAATACCATATGATTTCACTCACATGTGTAATTTAAGAAACAAAACAAATGAACAAAGAATAAGAGAGATAAACCAAAAAAAAAAAAAACCCCAGACTCTTACATACAGAGAACAAATTATTGGTTGCCAGAGGGGAGGTGAGTGGAGGATGAGTGAAATAAATAAGGGGTATTAAGAGTACACTTATCTTGGGGCGCCTGGGTGGCTCAGTGGGTTAAGCCTCTGCCTTCGGCTCAGTTCATGATCCCAGGGTCCTGGGATCGAGCCCCGCATTGGGCTCTCTGCTCGGCAGGGAGCCTGCTTCCTCCTCTCTCTGCCTGCCTCTCTGCCTATATGTGATCTCTGTCTGTCAAATAAATAAATAAAATCTTTTAAAAAAATTAAAAAAGAGTAGACTTATCTTAATAAGTACTAAGTAATATATAGAATTCTTGAATCACAATATTGTACATTTCAAAACTAATGTAACAGTATATGTTAATTACATTGGAACTTAAAAAATATTTATTTATGGAATTTAAAAAATATCTATTATTATTTATAAAATTTTAAATATACATATATAAGTAATTAAGAAAATTCTAACAATTATGTGAAAGCAAATGGCTCATCCCTCAATAAAAGTATTTCTGGTAAATCTTGCCATTTGCAGTGATGTGGATGGAACTAGAGGATATTATGCTGAGCGCAATAAGTCAATCAGAGAAAGATAATTATCATATGATCTCTCTGATGTGAGGAATTTGAGAGGAAGAGTGGGGGTTGTGGGGGGTAGGGAAGGAAAAAATGAAAACAAGATGGGATCAGGAGGGAGACAAACCATAAGAGACTCTTAATCTTACAAAACAAACTGAGGGTTGCTGAGGGGTGGGGGAGTAGGGATAGGGTGGTTGGGTTATGGACATTGGGGAGGGTATGTGCTATGGTGAGTGCTGTGAAGTGAGTAAGCCTGATGATTCACAGACCTGTACCCCTGGAGTTAATAATACATTATATGTTAATAAAAATAATTTTTTTAAGATTTCATTTATTTACTTGACAGACAGAGATCACAAGTAGGCAGAGAGGCAGGCAGAGAGAGAGAGACAGAGAAGCAGGCTCCCCGCTGAGCAGAGAGCCCGATGCGGGGCTGGATCCCAGGACCCCGAGACCATGACCTGAGCCAAAGGCAGAGGCTTAACCACTGAGCCACTCAGGCGCCCCTAATAAAAATAATTTTTAAAATAAGTATTTCTGGTTTCTTTGTACTTTGAAAAAAAGAGTATATAACATGATAAGCACTAAGTAATCTATAGAATTGTTAAATCATTATATTATACACCTGAAACTAATATAACACTGTATATTAATTGTATTTCAATAAAAATACATTTTTAAAGAAGTAAAATGTCCACATTATAACGTGTTATTGAATTAAAAATACAAGTAAAAAAATGGACAAGAAAAGCAAGTATGATAGAAGTATAAACTAAGAGTTGTAGGGGCCCAACAGAGGTAAAAATTGTTTTTGAGAGGAACAAGGAAAGATTTCAGGAAAGTCAACTTCCTGTTTTGCAGTATTTGTGGTTCTGGTCCATCAGTCTGGTCTACTGCTGAGCCACTTGGTGAAATAAGGCTTTCTTTTCTGTATTCTCCCTTCTAGGAATCTGAGACTGGAACCTCATGATGTTTGCCAGACAGCCTTGGAAACACAGTGACTTTTGGTCAGTGATCCAAAAATCCACTCCTACATCTCCTGACTGCAAATCATTTTGGACTGAGAGTAATGTTTCATATCTTTAATCATTTCCAGAAAAGATGACTATTAGTGAGATGAATAAATACTTATGCTCTCAAACAATTACTAGATTAACTATTCTGAATGTGTCTGTCCAGTGCACCAGAGCTGAATGGAAAAATGCTAACAAATTTTTACAAGTCCCCTAAGTTTTCTCTGTTAAGTTTCGCCTGTTTCTAAAGATTCCCCCAAGAATAATACCCAAACAACCTCTAACAGAGAGAATCCACAAAATAAATTATTCAAAATAAAGAATACCTCAATGTGGTTTAAATATGTATGGTGTGTACTTCTCAGCAATGGAAAATATGATATGCTGGAAAAGGTATGAATAACGTGACAAAGCAACATGCATGAGGCTTCTACTCAAAAAGCTGCTCCCCACTCCATGCTGAAGAGTATATATATGTACACATATATATGCACACATATTATATATATATACTATGTACATATACATACATATACGTACACATATATATACACACACATATAGAAAGCCCTTACTATATACTTGGCACGAAGTTAGATATAGAAAAAGTATAAGAAACAGCTTTAAAGAGTTTACAATCTAGTTGAACCACCAAAGAGTTTAGAATACATCAGAGGGGTGATATGAGGTCTTGATTCTGAAGGCTTTCTTTCTGGCTAAGGTGAAAGCTGTGTAAAGGAGAATAGTCACTGAAGGCAGACTTAATAACAACGGCGCACTCAACTTTTCTCTATACCCTAGTGAGAATATACTGGGCAAGAGAAGAGTAAGGATTCCCTGTGAGGGGAAGGGGGGAATATGTCAAGGCTGAGATGCTCAGGAATTCCTACAATCCTCCTGAAGTCATCAATCCCATAAATATGCTCGTGTAATAAACCAGAGAATGAAGAAGACAGATAATTCCAGTGGGCCAAAGAAGGCAAGCAGATCTCTCTCCCATATTTCTATGTCCAAATCAAACTCCTTCTTGAAACTGGGATGGTGTTTCCCCTGCTGGAGAAGTAAAAGGAGGGGGGTGCTGGTGACAGGAACACATCCATTTGACATCTGGTTGTGGACTCTTTGCTGAGATTCTCTATTTTAAATCTGTTCTTCTGGAGCGCCTGGGTGGCTCAGTTGTTAATCAGCTGCCTTCGACTCTGGTCATGATCCCAGGGTCCTGGGATCAAGCCCTGCACTGGACTCTCTGGTCAGCGAGAAACCTGCTTCTCCCTCTCCCTCTGCCTGCTGCTTCTCCTACTTGTGCTCTCTCTCTCTGTCAAATAAATAAATAAAATCTTAAAAAAAAAAAAAAAGAACTAAATCTGTTCTTCTAACTGGACTGAGAACTTTCATGGACCTTGACCTATTTCATCCATTATTCCTCCTATACTAGCACTCCACTGCCACCTTGGTATTTAAGATAGGACTTGGCAAGGAAAAAAACATTTAATATGCATAGATTTTTTTTTTAAGATTTTATTTATCCACTTGTCAGAGGGAGAGGGGGAAAGCACAAACAGGGAGAGCGGCAGGCAGAGGGAGAAGCAGGCCTCCTGCTGAGCACGGAGCCTGATGTGGTGTCCTGTGATTCCAGGACCCTGGAATCATGACATGAGCTGAAGGCAGACAATTAACTGACTGAGTCACCCAGGCCTCCCTAATACATGTATATTTTTAAAGTTCTTTCTTAAAACACCAGCTAGGCAGTCATTACTCACCTAATGAATACCTGAATGTTTCCAAACTTATGTTTTATTAATTATCCAGTTAGAGTAGAAAGACATAATCCTAATTACACAGAGATTGGGTAATATTAAAGAATTTCAAAATCCTGAGTCCTTCAGGACTCAGTGTAAAATGTCAGGGTTGTGAGGATCCCCGAGTCACTGTTCTCATGGCACTCCGTGCATCCCTACCATGCAGAACCCTAAAGGCCTGTTTATATGTGTGCCTGCTCCACAGGACATGAGCTCTCTGAAGGCAGAGACTGGGTCTTATTCACCGTAGTAGCTCCAGTGTCAATTATAGCACCTGGCACAAAGTGGGGAATTAATTAATATTTGCACAATTAATATTTGCAAACAGTAGAAATAGAATAAATCTGAGGATAACAAATCTTTGCTTGGAAGTGGTGTGTGGATCTGAACAGTATATGGGGCCTGTACTCCCTGGACTCAGTCCTTAATGAAGCAGATGCCAAACTTCCATATGAACTGTAATAGCCAGGGCTCAGGAATATGCAATGGCAAGAGGACAAATACAAACACACCGTGGTTCCAGGGGAGGCTCAAAGGCAAAGTGTACTTACTCATGGCTCAAATGCTGTTTGCCAAAAACAGTTATGCCAGTAAGAGTAGGCTAACTGGGCAGATCCTAGGACTGAAAGAAAATGCTCTACTAACTTCCAATTAACTAAGCTGATAGGTTCTTGGACAAACACATTTAAGAAATCAAAGACCAGTCTTCTAGGGCAATCAGCCTCCTAGAAAACCGGCCCCATTATGACTCTATCAGAAGAAAACCCAGACTCTCTAGAAAAGGTCAAGGCAGCATTTTTCACAGAGCTGCAACAAGCAATCCTAAAATTTGTATGGAACCAGAAAAGACTCTGAATCACGAAGACAATGTTGAAAAAGAAAAAACAAAGCTGGGGGAATCACACTGCTTGACTTCAAGCTATATTACAAAACTTCATGATCACCAAGGCAGCATGGTATTGGCACAAAAACAGACACCTGGAGTCTCGAGAAATGGACCCTCAACTCTATGGTCAATTAGTCTTTGACAAATCAGGGAAAAAAAATCCAAAGGAAAAAAGAGTGTCTTCAATAAATGGTGCTGGGAGAACTGGAGAGCTACATACACAAGAATGAAACTGGAGGGACGCCTGGGTGGTTCAGTTGGTTAAGCGGCTGCCTTCGGCTCAGGTCATGATCCCAGCGTCCTGGGATGGAGTCCCACATCTGGCTCCTTGCTCGGCAGGGAGCCTGCTTCTCCCTCTGCCTCTGCCTGCCTCTCTGTCTGCCTGTGCTCGCTCTCTCTCTAACAAATAAATAAATAAAATCTTTAAAAAAAAAAAAAAAGAATGAAACTGGGCAATTCTCTTACACCATATACAAAGATAAACTCAAAATGGATTAAAGACTTCAATGTGAGACAGGAATCCATCAAAATACTAGAAGAGAACACAGGCAGTAGCCTCTTGTACATCAGTCAGCCACAGCAACTTCTTTCAAGATATGTCTCCAAAGGCAAGGGAAACAAAAGCAAAAATTAACTTCTGGACTTCATCAAGATAAAAAGATTCTGCACAACAAAGGAAACAGTCAACTAAACTAAGAGGCAACTCATGAAACGGAAGAAGATATTTGCAAATGACATTACAGGTAAAAGACTGGTATTCAGGATCTATAAAGAACTTCTCAAACTCAACACGCAAAAAACAAATAAGTCAAAAAACGGGCAGCAAACATGAACAAACACTTCTCCAATGAAGATATACAAATGGCTATCAGACACATGAAAAAATGTTCAACATCATTAGCCATCAGGAAAATTCAAATCGAAATCACACTGAGATACCACCTTACACCAGTTAGAATGGCAAAAATTAAGAAGGCAGGAGACAACAAATGTTGGCAAGAATGTGGAGAAAGAAGAACCCTTTTACACTGTCGGTAGGAATGCAAGCTGGTACAGCCACTTTGGAAAATAGCGTAGAGGTTCCTGGAAAAGTTAAAAATAGAGCTTCCCTGTGACCCAGCAATTATACTACTAGGTATTTACCCCAAAGATAAAGATGTAGTGAAAAGAAGGGCCACATGCACCCCAATGTTCATAGCAGCAATGTCCACAACAGCCAAACTGTGGAAGAGCCAAGATGCCCTTCAACAGATGAATGGATAAAGAAGATGGGGTACATATATACAACAGAAAATTACTCAGCCATCACAAAGGATGAATACCCACCATTTGCATCGACATGGATGGAACTGGGGGGGATGATCATAAGTTAAATAAGTCAAGCAGAGAAAGACAATTATCATATGGTTTCACTCATATGTGGAACACAGGAAATAGCACAGAGGACAATAGGGGAAGGAAGGGAAAACTGAATGGGAAGAAATCAGAGAGGGAGCCAAACCATGGGAGACTCTGGACTCTGGGAAACAAACTGAGGGTTTCAGATGGGAGGGGGTTTGGGGGATAAAGTAGCTGGGTAATGGATATTAAGGAGGGCACGTGTTGTGATGAACACTAGATGTTATACACCACTAATGAACACTACATTGAACACTACATCAAAAACGAATGATGTACTGTATGGTGGCTAACTGAACATAATAAAAAATAAAAAATTAAATTAAAAATTAAAAATATAAAAGGCCAAGGCAGGACAGAATTTTGTCTTTTTTCAGTGAGTCAAATTCTTATTCTCCATTAAGGGGACATAGAACCTGAAAACAAAAGTTACGGAGTTATTCATTTGGAGGCAGTCTTCTCATTCCTGGGATCCCAGAAGATGCCTTCTGGTTTTCTACAGCAGGAGTCTTTGACTCCCAGACACTGTTACAAGAGAGCCATCTCCTGGTATTTCAAGTTTTCACCTTTCTACTTCCTGTGAAGTTTCTCAATTTAAAAACAAAGACAGTGGCGCCTGGGTGGCTCAGTGGGTTAAAGCCTCTGCCTTCAGCTGGGGTCGTGGTCCCAGCGTTCTGGGATAGAGCCCCACATTGGGCTCTCTGCTTGGCAGGGAGCCTGCCTCCATTCCTCTCTCTCTGCCTTCCTCTCTGCCTACTTGTGATCTCTGGTCTGTCAAATAAATAAATAAAATCTTAAAAAAAAAATAAAAATAAAAACAAAGACAAACGTTTGTGCGCACACACATGCACAAACACATGCACATTTCTGCACAGCACCTAGAAAAATGTCTGAAAGATTCCAAAATGTTAACAGTATTTATGCCCAGGTGACAGGACTTTGGGGTGACTATCTCTACTTCTTTCTTCCTTGTCTCATCTTGCCTTCTAACCTCTCTTCTTCTCCTATTCTTTTTGCTTATTAGCTCATCTATATTTTCTAAATATTCTACAAGAAACATGTATTATTTTAGTAATTTTTCAAACTGGAGATAAAAGGAGTAAAACAAACAGAAAACAAAAACACAAAACAAACAAGGCAGCTGTGGTACAAGAAGTCAAATAACAAGGGTGTAGCTCAAGGTTTACACAAATCATTTATTCTTCCTAAGCTTCAGGTTCCTCATCTACAAAATGCATTACTCATTCAATAAATATTTAACAAGCATCTACTATGTCAGTAAATAAAATAGTGATCAAGACTGACATAATTTCCTGCCTTCGTGGCAATCTATCAGAGATGATACTTTTTAAAAAATATTTTATTTAAATTCAAGTTAGTTAACATAGAGTGTATTATTATTTTCAGTGGAAGAATTTAGTAATTTTTCAGTTGCATATGACATCCAGTGCACATTACATCACATGACCTCCTTAATGCCCATCACCCAGTTACCCCATCCTCCCACCCACCTCCCCTCCAGCAACCCTCAGTGTCCTATAGTTAAGAGTCCCTTGTGGTCTGCCTCCCAGTTTTCATCTTATTTTATTTTTCCTTCCCTTGCCCTATGTTCATCTGTTTTTCTTCTTAAATTCCACATATAAGTGAAATCATACGATATTTACCTTTCTCGACTTATTTTGCTTAGCATAATACCCTCTTGTTTTATCCACCTCACTGCAAATGGCAAGATTTCTTTCTTTTCAATGGTTGAGTAATACTGAGGCCATACTTTTTTAAAAAGTAAATCATGGCAAGTACTGTAACAGAAAAAAACAGAATATTATGAAGTTCAATTAGCAGAAGAAACTAATGTCACTTGGAGAACATGCAGACAGAAGGAAGATAAAGGAAGTTCTTGGAAGAAATAATTTTTAACTGGTATAAGATACGACTTTACACCAGTTAGAATGGCAAAAAATGACAAGGCAAGAAGCAACAAATGTTGGAGAGGTTGTGGAGAAAGGAGAATGATCTTACATTGTTGGTGGGGATACAAGCTGGTAAGCCACTTTGGAAAACAGTGTAGAGGTTCCTCAAAAAGTTAAAAATAGAGCTACACTATGACCCAGCAATTGCATACTGGGTATTTACCCCAAAGATACAGATGTAGTGAAAAGAAGCACACGAACCCCAGTGTTCACAGCAGCAATGTCCATAATAGCCAAACCGTGGAAAGAGCTGAGATGTCCTTCAACAGACAAATGGTAAAGAAGATGTGGTCCATAATTAAAATGAAATATTAGCCATCAGAAAGGATCAATATCCGACTTTTGCATCAACATGGATGGGACTAGAGGAGATTATGCTGAGTGAAATAAGTCAAGCAGAGAAAGGCAATTATCATCTGGTTTCACTTACTTGTGGAATATAAGGAATAGCATGGAGGACATCAGGAGGAGGAATGGAAAAATGAAGGGGGGCAATTCAGAGGGGAAGATAAACCATGAGAAACTATGGACTCCTGGAATCAAACTGAGGGTTTTAGAGGGGAGGGGGATGGAGGATAGGTGAGCCCCATGATGGGTATTAAGGAGGGCACATACTGCGAGGAGCACTGGGTGTTATAGGCAAACGATGACTCATAGAACATTATATCAAAAACTAATGATGTATTTTATGGTGACTAACATAACATAAAAAAAAGAAAGTTATAGTTGGCAGAAAAAAACAAACTGTATTTGTCTCAAACTGCAAGCAATGAGTCTGAAAAAATAAAATGTATTAAACTTTTGGGGGCACCTGTGTGGCTCAGTGGGTTAAAGCCTCTGCCTTCAGCTCAGGTCATGATCTCAGGGTCCTGGGATCGAGCCCCACATTAGGCACTCTGCTCAGCAGGAAGCCTGTTTTCCCCTCTCTGCCTACCTGTAATCTCTCTCTCTCTCTGTTTCAAATAAGTAAATAAAATCTTTTTTAAAAATGTATTAAACTTTTGACCAAAAAAAGAAATCAAATTTCCTTAATAAAAACAAAACAAAAAGCCAGAAAAAGAGACTCTGAGACTCTGAGAAACTAACTGAGGGTTTTGGAGGGAAGGGGGGTGTGGTGTTGGGTGAGCCTGGTGGTGGGTATTGTGGAGGGCACGTATTGCATGGAGCACTGGGTGTGGTACATAAACAATGAATGCTGGAACACTGAAAAGAAATAAAATAAAATGGGGGAGGCCAGAAAAGAAAATAATTTTTAAACTGAGATCTAAAAGATGATTAGGATTTAGCCAGGGAGAGATGAGGCTGGTTATGCCCTCAACAGTTTCATAATTTTATGTTCTAAGCTGTGTTACTGAATCACAGAGTCCAAAGGGCCATCTGTCACTCATCTTGTCTCTCTACTCATTAACTCATATAAACCTAAAAACATTCTTGTGGGTAGATAATGTTACTTCAGTTTACAAGCGAGGAAAGTGTTAGTTAAGCAAGTTGCCTGAAGTTACACTGTGGTAAATCCTCATCGATCTAATCTAAAATCCCATCCTCCTTCATTCATCATTCAATCATCATTTACTAAGTACAGCCAAGTTCCCTGCTAGACACTGGAGATGAAGAGAACAATAAGACCAAATCCTTGCTCTTGAGGAATGCACTGTTTGAGGGGGGACTGTAAGTCACTGGACAATTACACCATGATGTGTTTAGAACAAGACAGAGTGGGACTATGCCTTTTGATCAGAATCTAGTTCCCTAGCTCCCCTAGGAAACTCAGGAGGTACATGATCACTGACAAACATTATACAAATTGGGAAATTTGCAAATCTGTAGCTGAAGCCCAGCATCCCTGACTGGCACTGACCCACAGCTCTGTCTGCTGTACCATGAGGCCCTGCCATTTTGTTTATGTGCAAATCTTCCAGGGGAATGTGTGTCTAAATCATACCCACTCTTCTTACTATGCAGAAGAAGCATGCTCTGAGATACCCCAAACTGATGAAGAACCTCAGCAGGAGCATCACAGGCTCCGAGAATAAGACATGCATCAGCTAAATAATGCCTGCTATAACCATGGGACACTTCCT
This sequence comes from Taxidea taxus jeffersonii, assembly GCA_003697995.1. Lineage (NCBI taxonomy): Eukaryota > Metazoa > Chordata > Mammalia > Carnivora > Mustelidae > Taxidea > Taxidea taxus. Next base: position 73,142 of record ML108261.1, on the reverse strand, counting down.
GAAAATTTTCAGACAAAACCACCTTACCCATATGTCTTCTAAAGAATACCCCTCCCTCTCTGATTTCCAGAAATTCAGAAAAGAAGTACAAAACCAAGATTTCAGAGTTGTTCCTGGAAGAGCTTCAACCAGGAGCTTTCAGAAACAGGTATTGTATCTAATTTTGGAGTCTAACAAAAATGCAACCCATCTAGCTTGGTAGAATTAATCTGGGATATATCTTACAAGTCAATAATTCAGTAGAACCTAGACCTACAGCACTGTGCAGAGAAACCTCAATTCCTTCACAGAGCAACAGAGGGAAAGAGCTCAAAGGTGCTTACTCATCCCTCTGAGAGGCCACAAGATGCATCCACTTGCTCATACATTACGACCAACAATGAAATTGCCATGGTGGGGCATGGATTATAAAACAATGTCCCTGGAAGCCAGGAGTCCTGGGACTTTCATCTCAATTTTTCCATGGGCTTATTTTGCAGCCCTAAGCATGTTAACCCCTCAGTGCCTCAGTTCTGCCATCTATAGAAAGGGATTCCCACTGTCCTCCTTTCTGGAAAAGATGTAGAGATGACACTGGAATAGCAGCACTCCCTCTGTACCCCCGTGTTTCAGTAGTTACCTCACAAGATTGTAGGTGGGGAGACATGGGCGGGAAAGAGAAATACATTATCCAAGCATAGTGGGGAAAGCGCAGGTTTTGAGCCATCCAGTCTTGGGCTTAAATCATGGTCCTACCGGATACAAGCTGTGTGAAAACAGGCAAGCTTCATTAACATCTGTGGCCCTAAAGTTATATCCATAAGAGAGTAATCCCTGCCCTGCAGGACTGTTGTGAGAACTGAAGATAATGTATGTACAGTGGCTGGCTCAAGAAGGGACTAAGAAATAGCAGCAGTATTAAAATCTCTGACACCAATATAAGCCCTGAAGAGATTGCTCTTCTATAAATTTACATGCATCAGACCCAGCCCACAGATCAGAGTTAGGCTGAAAAAAATCTGTGGAAAACTCTAAGATCCCAGAGATGATAGGAGAAAAACATGAGATGATTTCAGATTGCTTTCAGTATCCTTCCTCAACTCTGGTCATGCAGAAAAATACTCTCCAGCTTCACTCAGCTACAGCCTTCATATCGTTCTCACAGGAAATCTCGTCACCCCAGTCTTCACAACGTGACTACAGAATACTGAGGGGAAGGGGAATGTGGATGATTGGAGGAAGGGCTTTAAATTTTAAACATGTGGTTCAGGTGGGTTTCCCTGAGGTGACAGCTGAGTCAACACTTGAAGGAGAAACAAGACATAAGGACTACTGAGAGAAGAGAGTCGAGGGAGAAGGTACAGTAAGTTCAAGAGCCCTGAGGCAGGAGTGAGCCTGGTGGAATCAAGGAATAGCAGGGAGACTGAAGCAGTGGGAGTGAGGGGAGAATAACAGATGATGAGGTCCAAGAGGGGAGAGACCTCACAACATGGTCTCTAAAGTGATGGTCCTCTTTTAGACCTCAGTTCTTCCTTCTGAAAAATAGGCAGAAAGATAATATTCAAGAACAAGGTACTTGAAAAGGATAAAATGAAAAGATGGTATAGTGAACAAATTAATGGACTGGGAATTGGAAGACATGAGTTCAAGGCCTGGATCTCACACAAATGAGCTATGTGACCTTACACAAGTCACTTCAATTCTCCAAGTCTGTTTTCTTACCTATAAAATGGAAAGATCCAGGCTAATAGAGATCTTTTTTAAATATGAAAAATCATATATAAAGTATTCTTCAACAAATAGCTGAACAACTGGATATTCATATGAAAAAAAAAGGGGATTTGGGCACCTGGGTGGCTCAGTGGGTTAAGCCTCTGCCTTCGGTTCAGGTCATGATCTCAGGGTCCTGGGATTGAGCCCCGCATTGGGCTCTCTGCTCAGCAGGGAGCCTGCTTTCCCCTCTCTCTCTGCCTGCCTCTCTGCCTACTTGTGATCTCTCTATATATATCAAATAAATAAATAAAATCTTAAAAAAAAAAAGGGTTTTTTTCATTCATACCTCATACAATATAAAAACTCAAATGGATCATAAACCTGTATGTATAGTTTAAAGTCATAAAACTAAAAAAGGAAAAAGAAAAAACCAATAGACTTGCTTGAAAATGCACTATGAAGCACAATAAAGCAAAGCGCAATTAAATGAGGAAAAAAATAAAGTCACAAAACTTATAGAAGAAAATATAGGGCAAAAACACTGTGACCCTAGGTTACACAAAAATTTCTCAGATACAACACCAAAAGTATAGTCCTTTAAAGAGGAAATTGAAAAAATGGACCTCATCAAAATGTAAAACTTTTGCTCTTGAAAGACACTGATCAGAGAATGAAAAGACAAGCCAAACAGGGACAAAATATTTGCAAAGCATATATCTGATATAGGACTTGTGGTGGCTTGGGTGGCTCAGTGGGTTAAGCCTCGGCCTTCGACTCAGGTCATGATCCCAGGGTCCTAGGATCAAGCTCTGAATCAGGCTCCCTGCTCACCTGAGAGTCTGTTCCTCCCTCTGCCTCTACCCCACCTCGACTTGTGCTCCCTCTCTGTCAAATAAATAAAATCTTGAAAAAAAAAAAAAAGACTTGTGTCCAAAATATATAAAAAACTCTCAAAACTCAGTAACAAGAAAACAATCCAATTTTTAAATGGGCAAATAACTGAAAAGAGAGTTTACCAAAAAAGACATACAGATGGCAAATAAGCACAAGAAAAGATGCTCAGGCTTATTAGTCCCTAGGGAAATCTAAATGAAAATCACAAGACACAAACTACTACATATCTTATCAGAATGGCTAAAATTGAAAAGACTGACACATACCAAGAGTTGATGAAGATGTGGAGGAAATGAATCCTCCTAAGATGCTGACAGAATCAGAAAGAACACAACCACTCTACAAAACAGTCTGACATTGTTCTTACAAGTTAAAAAGACACCTACCTTTTGATCCAGTTACTCTACTCCTAGGGGTTCATCTGCTTGAAATAAAAGCGTATGTCCACACAAAGACTTGTACATGAATGCTCCTAACAGCTTTATGTGCAATTGCCAAAAACCAGAGCCATTCAAGGTCCACTGACAGACAAAAAAATAAATAAACCATGGTATATTTATATAATGGGAAACTACTCAGGAATAAAAGAGAATGAGCTATAGATACTACAACATGGATAACTCCAAATAATTATGCTGAATGAAAGAAGCCAGACACTCCCCCTCCAAAGAAAATGAAGTACATACTGCATATGTCACTTACATAGAATTCTAGAGACTGCAATTTAATCTCTAGGGAGAAAACAAACCTGTGGTTGTCTGAAGACAAGGGTGGGAGGATATAAGAGAGCTATTCCATAGGGACATGAGAACACTTCTGGGAGTAATGGATGTGTTGATTACCTTGATTGTGGTAATGGCCTCATAAGTACATACACATGTCAAAACTTATCAAATTATACACTTCAGGAGCACCTGGGAGGCTCAGGGGGTTAAGCCACTGCCTTCAGCTTAGGTCATGATCTCAAGGTACTGGGATCGAGCCCCACATGGGGCTCTCTGCTCTGCAGGGACCCTGCTTCCCCTCCTCTCTCTCTGCCTGCCTCTCTGCCAACTTGTGATCTCTGTCGTCAAATAAATAAATAAACTCTTTAAAAAAATTATACACTTTGGGGCGCCTGGGTGGCTCAGTGGGTTAAAACCTCTGCCTTCGGCTCAGGTCATGGTTCCAGGGTCCTGAGATCGAGCCCCAAGTTGGGCTCTCTGCTCAGCAGGGAGCCTTCTTCCCTTTCTCTCTCTCTGCCTGCCTCCCTGCCTACTTGTGATCTCTGTCTGTCGAATGAATACATAAATCTTTAAATAATCTTTAAAAAAATCTTTAAATAATTTTAAAATTTAAAAAAATTTTAAATTTAAAATAATTATAAAATTTTAAAAAAATCTTTAAATAATCTTTTAAAAAATAATAATATAAATAAATAAATTATACACTTGAATATGTGCAATTTATTGTATGTTGACAATCCACAATAAAGCTGTAAAAAAAATTTTTTTTTTAAAGATTTTATTTTTAATTTGTTAGAGAGAGAGAGAGAGTGAGCACAGGCAGACAGAGGCAGAGGGAGAAGCAGGCTCCCCGCCAAGCAAGGAGCCCAATGTGGGACTCGATCCCAGGACGCTGGGATCATGACCTGAGCCGAAGGCAGCCGCTTAACCAACTGAGCCACCCAGGCGTCCCTGTAAAAAAATTTTTAATACTTATTTATTTGAGAGAGTGCACAGGGAAGAGAGGCAGAGGGAAAGGGAGAGAGAATCTTAGCAGACCTGATCTCAGTGTTCAACGCAGGGCCTGATCTCGAGACCTAAAATCACAACCTAAGCTGAAATCAAGATCAGATGTTTAACCGACTGCACCATACAGGTGCCCCTATAAAAAAATTTTTTTTAAAGAAACACCAAGTATTTGCTCCAATTCAAGTCAGCAAACTTTACTAAACATCTACCTGTAGCAAGATCTATGTCAAGTACATGAGAGGCAGAGACAAATGAAACCAGGTTACTGACCTCAAGGCACGGAGAGCCCCAGGGAGGAAGCTTTAAAGCAATTTCACATGCACACCGCACTATCACCATCTTAATGGGGGAGGGAACAAGAACAGCCTCTGCAAGTGTTAAACATGGATCAGAGTTAACTCTCTTCCCTCTGTTGCCCTAGAACCTTCAACCCACAAACTGGGAACAGTCTTACTCTCCCCTCTCTGAACTTTAGAATGTCAAGGCTGGAACAGCTTACACAGAGGACTGAGGCTCTGGGGGAAAGGGACTTGCTATCCACCACAAAGTTAGTCAGTAGCAGAAAAGGCTGGTGAGAAGTATTTTTGGAGTAAGTTACATTAAGACAATATGTATTCTCTAACTGAACTGACAGTGATTAATGGCTGAGGATTCTCAAATTCACACAGAGGCTTCAATGAAATGAAGCTGCATGAGCTGACTTCTTACATAGTGAGTCTTCAAAGAAATTCTACCAACTATCAGTCTCAGAGCCCTTGAAACTTCAGCCTTTAAAGCTGACCATGGATTTAACTGCCAAGCTTTCCAGAACAGTTTCCTTTCTGCTCCGTCACCACTCAAAGCCTTCTCAGAGGAAGGCCTGTGTAGGTAGGTCAAGGGGTAGACATGGGCAAATCTGTGCAGACAGCATTTGTGGTTCATGATCCCCCCCTAAGACAGACCATAATACCCACAATGATGATGAACAAACAACAGATCTCTCAGTTTATCCCTTTTTCCTCCTTCTTCTGCCCTCATCACATACCAGAAGCAATTCTATAATCACTACTTCCAGCTAAATCCACCCTCTTCCTCTCCATTCCTTCCCAAACATACCTGTGTGACTCATTCACCCCACTCCCTAGGAGTGAATACATGCATCTTCTAAGTCCTAAGAATGGCAAGAAAAAGAGTAAGAGAATTGAGCAGGAATGGTTATTTTGTCAGGATAGACTAGTACTTGCTATGGTAATAAGCAATACCCAACTCCCAGGGCTGGGCCTGGGAGTGGCAGGGGGTGGGATGGGGGCGGTGAGGTCTGCTCTACATAATTACTCAAGGACCCAAGATATTGAGGCTCTGTCATCTTGTAGTTATACCATCTAGAATATACAACCCTTTCAGTTACTAAGGCAAGGACAGGGGGAGCTGAAGAGTCTCACACCAGCAGTTAAATGCTTTGACCTGAAAGTGACATACACACCACTTCTGCTCACAAATCACTGGCCAGAAATATTCCTATATGCCTACCTAAATGCAAGAAATGGGAAAATACAACCTGGTAGTGTGCCTAGAAGAAGAAAAGAATCAGATATAGGTGAACACCAGAAGTCTCTACCACAAAGGATCTGAAGTTATTGGTATTTTTTTTTTAGATTATTTATTTATTTATTTATTTATGAGAGAGAGAGAGAGAGAGAGCGCAAGCTCAGGCAGACAGAGTGGCAGGCAGAGGCAGAGGGAGAAGCAGGCTCCCTGCTGAGTAAGGAGCCCAATGTGGGACTCGATCCCAGGACGCCGGGATCATGACCTGAGCGGAAGGCAGCCGCCCAACCAACTGAGCCACCCATGTGTCCCTGAAGTTATTGGTATCTTGATTCAGACAAGTCAGCTCATAGCCTTTACAGGGGATCATGAAGAGCTTTACAATACCTCATGATTATCATTCTTCATTTTCTAAGAGAAAATGATTATTACTCTATCATTATCTAAGTATCATTCTATCATTTTTCATTTTCTAAAATTCTAGGGGTGACAGGTTTGCTGTTCAGTCCTTAAGCCTTGACCCTTCTCATGAATGTCTGTTCCAAGTGACTCCCACTCTGGTGCTCATAGGACCACCAATTAATTGACCAAAAGCATTCCCTTACAGCTTCTTCCTAAGGTAATGAAAAAGCTTCTTTCTACACTGCTATTCCTTTTTGTCCTACCTTCTTGGCACAGCACCATCACAGTCACAGACTCCTAAAAATGGTCAAGAAAAAGATAACTAAAAATAAAATTCACTATCCTCGAATCTGGGCCAGAAAGCCAGAAGAGGACCAGCAACTATGTGTTTTTAATGATACACTATGTGTTTTAAAGGTCTTGTACTTTTAAAAAATCAAAGCAAAGCTCACCACTCCAGTTGAGACAGTCATTTGTTTTTTCCACAACATATGGTCACTGCAGTCTCTGGGCCTTTGCCCATCATCTCTTCCTCTGGTCTGGAAAGCAACCAGTTTCAATCCATAATTTCCTTCATCCAAGACTCACCTCCCCTAGAGAGCCTTTGCTTGGCAGGCCTGACTCACACTGTGTCGCCAGTCCTTGGGCCCGCTCAGCACATGTACACAAAGACATCTATTCCTGATGCCCACCCACCCCTTCTCCATTTCTACACACAGTACGGTTCTTCCAGGCTGCCAGCCTGTCCCCAACAAAACTGGGAGCACCTCACCCATATACTCAGGCCTTTATATCTCGACTCTCACTGACTGACCAGCACAGGGCCATATCTACTTGATGAGTAAAGGTAAGTTTACTGACTTTCTATCAGCTAGATAAAAATCAACCTTCAGAATTTACCCAAATTCCTCAAATCATTATAACAGGAATAAGGTGCACCTGGGTGGCTCAGTCAATTATGTGGCTGCCTTCACTCAGGTCATGATCTCAGGGTCCTGGGATAAAGCCCCGAGTTGGGCTCTCTGTTCATCGAGGAGTTGCTTCTCCCTCACCCTCTGCCTCTCTCTCTCTCTCTCTCTCTCAAATAAATAATTAAAAAGATAGATAGATAGATAGATAGATGTAAAAACAGGATTGAGAATCCCTTTGTCCTATGAATCTTGCCAGAGTGAAGAAACTGAAGATTAGTAATCAAGAAGAAAACAAGAAAATATGTATTATTTATTCATTCTTCTCGTGAGTTCACATACATCATCTGTTTTCTCACAAATTTCCAAACAGGATCATCTTACCGAACACGGGCATCTTACCGGCTCACATTATCACAGATAGCCCGCCTACCTACTGCAACTGACATTGTTAATCACTGCACCAAGTCTGTCACTGTGTGATTTAAGTGCATTATCTTGGATAATCAACATAACAACTCTAGGAGAAAGCTCTCTGCTGCTTTTCTTTTTTTTTATTAACATATAATGTATTATTTGCTTCAGGGGTACAGGTCTCAGAATCATCAGTCTTACACAATTCACAGCACTCACCATAGCACATACCCTCCCCAATGTCCATCACCCAGCAACCCTATCTCTCTCTCCCACCCCCCAGCAACCCTCAGTTTGTTTCCTGACATTAAGAGTCTCTTACAGTGTGTCTCCCTCCCGATCCCATCTTGTTTCATTTTTCCCCTCCCCTTCCCCCATGACCCCCCACCCTGCCTCTCAAATTCTTCATATCAGAGAGATCATATGCTAATTGTCTTTCTCTGATTGACTTATTTCGCTCAGCATAATATCCTCTAGTTCCATCCACGTCGTTGCAAATGGCAAGATTTTGTCTTTTGATGGCTGCATACTATTCCATTGTATACATATATATACCACATCTTCTTTATCCATTCATCTGTTGATGGACATCTAGGTTCTTTTCTAACCATACCCAGGCATAGAGTGCATGGTTGGACCTTCATGGAAAATATGACAGCCCCTTTCTGGCTCAATTTCCCAATCAACGGAATGACAGCTATGCTCCTACACTGTGCAGATCTTGTCTGATGAAATGAGACAGGGCCCTAAACAAGGCTCTCTCCTGATGTAAGGGCAGCTGACAACAATAGCATCCTATGCAGTTCACACTCAGGAAAGTCTTCCAGAAAATCTTGCAGAGCAGAGAAAGGAGACAGATCATTTCCAGCTTTCCCAAAACCTTCCAGATTTATCCTGAAGGGCTTCAGGTGGCTTCATCAGACACCTTCAGAACAGCACCAGGGAAGGTGTCCCCGCTACTCTAAGAGTATAGGACATTTGTCCTTGAAATTCAACCAGCCAGTTGTGAGGAAGCTCAAGACACAAGGAGAAGCCATATCAAAGTGTTTTGGCCTTAGCTAAACCCCCGCTGACAGTCACTGTCAACAGGAAAGGAGGAGAAGAGGAGTGTCTCTGTGTCCCACCCACGCTTGCAGGTAGTGTTGGAGGGGAGTCAAGGATTTATGGCTCGAGGCTGCCCACCAAAGTGAATATTAGCTCTCCACTTTCTCTGCCAGCCTGGACCAGGCAATCCACTCTGATCCTTTTACCTTTGTATACCAAGAGGAAGGGACTGGCCATGGTCAATGGCCTTCAGTGAGCCTACCTCCACAACACGGAACCCAAATGTGACCAAACCAGTGATCTCACATAAAGTGGTAGCCCATGTCACCTACTTCAGAAGCTAGAACAAAATAGGTTGAGGGCCTTTGAGTGTTGGAAAACTTCCTTGCAAGTTCATCAAGAAGATTCACACAAGAAAGTCATATATATTAGTTGACCAAGAAAAACCATGCTGTTAGAAAGGAAGGCCCTGGGGGCGGTGGCTGGCTCAGTAAAGCATGGGACTCTTTTTTTTTTTTTTTAAGATTTTATTTATTTATTTGACAGACAGAGATCACAAGTAGGCAGAGAGGCAGAGAGAGAGAGGAGGAAGCAGGCTCCCCGCTGAGCAGAGAGCCCGATGCAGGGCTTGATCCCAGGACCCTGAGATCATGACCCGAGCCAAAGGCAAAGGCTTTAAACCACTGAGCCACTCAGGCACCCCAAGCATGGGACTCTTGATCTCAGAATTGTGAGTTCAATTCCCACTATGGATTACCCCCTAAAATTTTGAAAAGGAAAAGAAAGGAAGGCCCTAGAGAAAAATAGCCCAAATGTCTTTTCACCAAAAATTAATTAATTAATTAATTCCAAATAGCATCACTATTTACAATTACTAAAAACTGCATAATAGTTCATCAAGTAGATATACAATATTTTTACTAATCATTTCTGTAGTTAGATGTTTAGATTGCCTCAAAGTTTTCCATATTATAATTGCACTGTGATAAAATGATACTGTGATAAAACTTTGATTGTATTTTGGATTATTTCTTTATAACAGATTCCTAAAAGTGGATCTGTCAGGTCAAAGGTTAGAAATATTTTTACTGTGCCTGATGTACATTATAAATCAATGATTAATTCTTCAGTATCTTTTGGCTCTAGGGTATTAGAATTCTACTGGTAAAAAATGGAATCCCCTTCTGTTTAAACATTTTTTAAGGCAGACAGATGAGTAAGAAATAGTCAAGAAGGTACACTCTGGAATAGGACTGCCTGGATTCAAATCCCAGTCTTATCACTTGTTTGCTGTGTAGACATAAACAAGTTAGGAATCCTCCTGAGACAATGTACATAGAGCACTGGGTCTGGCACACAGTGAGGGCTCAAAAATGCTAATCACTCTTATTGTCTTTAGATTAGTAAAAAGAAGATGGATCCTAATTAAAAAGCCAAGAATTATCCTCAAATAACAGAGTAAGAATACATATGAAACAAATGACAAAAAAATATTCTTTTACCTAGATTATAAGTAAGCAGGTTCATTTACTGTGAATACTATCCACATCATTATGGTTATTACATATAAATGAAAATAAATACCATCTTAATGAGTGCTTATTCTCTTTAAAAGCTTTACATCCACTGTCCCATTTAAGACTCACAAAAACTCTGTATGGTGGTAGTAATAATAACAACACAGCTAATACTTTCCAACAGCTTACTATGCATGATTCTAGGTAATAACATTAATCCTTATACAACTTATGAAGAGACTTCTCATTTTACTATTATTCTCATTTTACAGACAATATAATCAAGCTATGCAATGGTTAAATAACCTGTCCAAAGTTTTATAGCTAATAAGGTAGATATCATTATGTCCATTTTTAAAGATTATTTATTTATTTATTTATTTGTCAGAGAGTGAGAGTGAGCACAGACAGAGTGGCAGGCAGAGGCAGAGGGAGAAGCAGGCTCCCCGCCGAGCAAGGAGCCCAATGTGGGACTCGATCCCAGGACACCGGGATCATGACCTGAGCCGAAGGCTGCCGCCCAACCAACTGAGCCACCCAGGCATCCCCATTATGCCCATTTTATAGATAAGAAACCTGAGGCTTACGATAATTACCTGTAAAAGTAAGTAACTAGGCCAGGCTCTGAACCAATATCTGTCAGACCCTCAAGTCACAAGCTCTTACTTTACCACTCTGCTCCCTTTATATGGATTCACTTGTACAGAGAATGCCCTGCACAAGAGACCAAATGTTTAAGTCTGGCTTCCCTCATTCCTGCCTTCTTTTGCCTTCAGCTATGGCAAACTGAGAATGGTCTCATTTGATAAATGGGAAGACATCCTTCATGCAAAAATCCATATAATGAAATCTGTCCTTTAAGTGGATTCTTTCCCTCTCCTGACACATTATCTGCTGCATCCCTGAGAGTTTCTAATGCCTACCTTTCAGATATTTGGTGATTCCTAGTGAGATGCTTTTGGAAAAGCTGCTTCAAAAGATTTTTGGAGGGATGGCTGGGTGGCTCAGTCGAATGTCCTTTGGCTTAGGTCATGATCCCAGGGTCCCAGCCAGATTGGGCTCCCTGCTCAGCAGGGAGTCTGCTTCTCCCTCTCCCCACTCCACTTCTGTTCCCTCTCTCACTATCTCTGTCAAATTAATTAATCAGCTAATCAGCTATCAGCTATCATAGTATATGACTATCAGCTAACATAGTATATGACTCAGTATATGAAATTACTGTTGAATAAAAATTTCTATTTAAGCTGAACCTTAAGTCACCAAATAGCAATTAAAGTATATCTTTGGATGGCCTTTTGAATGTGAATGCTAACTTATTAATGTTGTACATGAAAAATGGGGCACCTGGGTGGCTCAGTTGGTTGAGCAACTGCTTTCAGCTCAAGTCATGATCTTGGAGTCCCAGGATCAAGTCCCACATCAGGCTCCCTGCTCAGCGGGGAGTCTGCTTCTCCCTCTGACCCTCTCCCCTTTCATGCTCTCTCTCTCAAATAAATAAATAAAATCTTTTTTTTTAAATGTTGTACATGAAGTTATTGGAACTCACGAGGAATGATTATCAAGGGTTAATCATTAGCTGATTAATTAATTTTTGGAGTGGGTGCTAGAGAGGTCTCCTGTTTACCTCTGCCTCAGAGAGCCCTCAAAATTTTCACCAGTGGGAGAAACAAAACGGCTTCAAAACCCTTTCAAGGGGGGCGCCTGGGTGGCTCAGTGGGTAAAAGCCTCTGTCTTCGGCTCAGGTCATGATCCCAGGGTCCTGGGATGGAGCCCCGCATCGGGCTCTCTGCTCAGCAGGGAGCCTGCTTCCCTTCCTCTCTCTCTGCCTGCCTCTCTGCCTACCTATAATCCCTGTCTGTCAAATAAATAAATAAAATCTTAAAAAAAAAAAAAAAAAA
>ML108261.1:25598-61106 GCA_003697995.1 Taxidea taxus jeffersonii | reverse complement strand
ATAAAATCTTTTTTTTTAAATGTTGTACATGAAGTTATTGGAACTCATGAGGGATGATTATCAAGGGTTAACCTGTAATATGAACTGACTAGACCAAAGCGGGTCAAAATTTCATTACAGGAGGCTGGGGTGGATGCATGGGTAAATTAAAGGATCCTGGAACCCAGGATGTGTACAGGACTTCCTTGGGTAGCCAGGGACACTTTGGGAGTATTCAGTGGGGAAGTGAAAGGAATCGCTTTAAGAGTAGATAAGAGAGGCTCTCTGCTCCTCTTTGTTCAATAGACAGCCACATCTTCTGGTGCAGTACCAGCCACATACCTGAGACACAGTGGTGGAGGCTGGAGTAAAGGGATTTGACTGTACTGGGCACCAGGGCTAGTTTTAACTCTGGCAAAGTGGGTACTGTCACCATCAATGGCCCATTCACTGTCATCAGCTACATGGTCTACATGTTCCAGGATGATTCCATCCACATAAAATTCAATGGCACAGTCAAGGCTGAGAACAGAAAATTTGTCATCAATGGAAAGCCCATCCTGATCTTCCAGGAGCAAGATCCCACCAACATCAAATGGGGTGATGCTGTTTCTGAGTATGTTGTGGAGTCCACTGAGGTCTTCACCACCATGGTGAAGATGGGGCTCACTTAAAGGATGGGACTAAGAGGGTTATCATTTTTGCCCCTTCTGCTGGTGCCTCCATGTCTGTGATGGGCATGAACCATGAGAAGTAAGACAACTCCCTCAAGATTATCAGCAATGCCTCCTGCCTCACCACCTGCTTGGCCCCTCTGGCCAAGGTCATTTAGGAAAACTCTGGCACCATGGAGGAACTCATAACCACAGTCCAGGCTATCAATGTCACCCAGAAGACTATAGATGGTCCCTCTGGGAAGCTGTGGTATGATGTCTGAGGGGCTGCCCGGAACATCATTCCTGCTTCTACTGGTGCTGCTAAGCCTGGAGCAAAGGTCATCTCTGAACTGGAAAGTTCACTGGTATGGCCTTCCGTGTCCCACCCTGACACTGTCATCATGGATCTGACCTGTCACCTGGATGAAGCTGCCAGATATAATGACATCAAGAAGGCAGTGAAGCAAGGATTGGAGTGCCCCCTCAAGGGTACCTTTGGCTACACAGAGGACCAGGTTATCTCCTGTAACTTTAACAGTGACATCCATTCTTCCACTTTTCATGCTGGAGGTGGCATTACTCTCAATGACTACTCTGTCGAGCTCATTTGCTGGTATGACAATGAATTTCACTATAGCAATCAGGCAGTAGCCCTTATGGTCCACATGGTCTCCTAGGAGTAAGAGCCCCTGGACCACCAGACTCAGTGAGAACAAGAAGAGAGAGGCCCTCAGCTTCTGGAGAGTTCTTGCACCAGTCTGTCCTCTAACACACTGAGAATCTCCCAACATCTACCATTTCTATTCCAGACATCCTGAAGAAGGGGAGGGGTTTGAAGAGCCCTACCTTGTCATGTACCATCAATAAAACAGACTGCACCTGGGGGAAAAAAAGTGGGTAAGAGAGACTTAAGGATGAAAAAAAAGGAAGATAAAAGACAAACATCACAATTTTTCCAATAAAGTCCTAAAAGGAAGGTAATACAATCTATCATATAGATGGTCATCATGTACTCTAAAAGGGTCAGTCCAGTTTAGAGCTTTCTGTCTGCTCATGATGAAACCATTCTTTATCTGCTGAGAAGCAATTTTTTCTTTCATCACAACAGAAAAAGAGGTCTCCAGATCCTTTTAAGGTGCCATTATTCCTTCAAATATTTTTCTGGTGTTACTGCCTTTCTCCAGCCCCAGTTACATGATACTGTCTCACAGCTTACTGATGCTCTATTCATTTGTTTTGCTTTGCTTTTTTTTCAGTCTTTTTTCTTTGTGTTTTATTTTGGATAGCTTCTATTGTTATGCCTTCAACTGTCTAATCTGTTCTTCTATTGTGTCTAATCTATTAATCCCATCCAACATATTTCTCATCTCAAATATTTTTAATTCCTACATTTGGGTCTTTTTTTAATATCTTCTATTTTTTCTCCTTATTATGCTCGTCTTTTCTTCTACCTCTTTAGCAACTGAAGCATATTTATAATAGCTGTTTTATTATCTTTGTCTACTAATTCTATGCTCTCATCTCTGGATTCTGTTTCTATTAATGGAATTTTATCCATGTTATGAATATATGATCCTGTTTCTTTGCATGTCCTGTAATTTTTCATTAGAAGTCAGACATTATGTCATTCCCCTTCCTTTAAAGATCACACTCATGTGCTGTGAAGTGTGTAAGCCTGATGTTTCACAGACCTGTACCCCTGGGGCAAATAATACATTACATGTTAACAAAAAAAAAAGAAATTACACTCGTGTGATACCTGTTGTCCAATGTCTATAATATTGTTCTATATTTCTTGTTGGGTTTTTGGTCATTTAAGGTGAGAAGTAAATTTTCATCCTGATACTCTTGTCATGGCTGGAACTGGAAGGCCTTGCAACCCCCTAAATAAATGGATGCATTAATCATCAATGACTGCTAGCATCACAATAAATCAGATAATTAGAAATCATGTGCCTCCTAATGATACATCATTTTATAAGTAGCTTTGAAAAAAAAAAAAAAAGAATGTATCAAATTTGACTCTGATCAAGCCTGCAAATGTAACTACCAATTCATAGGACATACAGAGGACAGAGGAACATCTTAACACTACAACACAATGATACAAGCAACAAAATCAAAATTGCAAGAAACTCTGTAGAACAAACAACTAGTTTTTTCCAACAATTTAAATTACAAGAAAACTTAAAAGGTGGAAAGAAAGCTATAGGTCAAAAGAGACTTAAGATATATCAATGCATTGTAATGTGTGGACCTTATGCAGCTCCTGATTCAAGAAAATAAATTCTAAGAAAAATTTAGGACATTTGTGAAACAACTGGAAATTCATATTCAAACCAAATAAGCTAGTTGATGGTATTAAAGAATCATTTTTAATTTTAGGAGTGATAATGGTATTCTGATTTTTTAAATTATTTTCTTTTCTAAAGAAACATTCTGGCATATTTAGAGATGAAATAATATGTTTAATAAGACTGGTCACATATAAGTAATCATAGAAGCTGATACATACATTTGAAAATTTCTATTATAAAAGAATTTTAAAAGTATTCAAGAGCTATAAAATTAAGGAATGAACTTTAAATTTGGCTCTGACATCATCCTGCTCTGTACCTATGGACTACTCACTTCTCTCTAGGCTTCAGCTCTCTTTATAAAATATGACTAATAAAACCCATCCTAGGGGCACCTGGGTGGCTCAGTGGGTTAAAGCCTCTGTCTTCAGCTCGGGTCATGATCTCGGGGTCCTGGGATCAAGCCCTGCATCGGGCTCTCTGCTCTTCAGGGAGCCTGCTTCCTCCTCTCTCTCTGCCTGCCTCTCTGCCTACTTGTGATCTCTGTCTGTCATATAAATAAATAAAATCTTTGATAAAAAAAAACCATCCCAATATACTTTCCATTATATCCACTTATGACCTATGTGATAGGGGAAAGTTATTCAATCTTTTTAAGCTTCAGTTTCCTTATCTTTTTTTTTAAGATTTTATTTATTTGAAAGAGAGAGAAATCACAAGTAGGCAGAGAGGCAGGCAGAGAGAGGGAGAAGCAGGCTCCCCGCTGAACAGAGAGCCTGATGAGGGGCTCGATCCCAGGACCCTGAGATCATGACCCAAGCCGAAGGCAGAGGCTTAATCCACTGAGCCACCCAGATGCCCCAGTTTCCTTATCTTTAAAAGGCAATGAAAGTAGTAGCAAATTTTTAGGGCTACTATGTGGGTTAAGTTAGGTAATGTACATTAAAGCCCTCATCATAGTGCCTGGTACAAAGTAAGCACCCAGTAATTATTTTTTATTATTATTATTACTATTACTACTATTACTATTTATTATTAATCTTGCTGCATCTAAGAGATACTACTGATTAAATCCTGTATACTTTTTTAAATTACTCTGTATTTTATCCTCTTATCCCTTTCTTCTCCATATCTTCTTTCTGAAATTTCCCCTCTAAAATTCTATGGAACAATGTGCCCAATGGCACAAGCCAGGAGAGAAGAAGCTTGGCTCTCCTTCCCAGGGAGAGTCACCGCCATGGGTCTGGAAAAATGGAGGTGCCACTTTCATCATATTCAGAATATAGTATGCAGCTGCTCTTCTGGTATGTCACACATCCTGAGGTTGCTCCCAAGGGCTAAAAACAGAGGTCAGGCGATCAGCCCATGGCAGCCAAGATCATTCTTTTTCAAGGTGGCCCCATTTCAAATAAAATGGGCACTTTATATGTATCCCTTTTCTAACTAAGAGTTGGTCTTCCCTCTCAGTCTGTGGCCTACTTGAGGACAAGGACTGTGTCTTGTTTATCTTTAGAACTTATGCTCCTAGAAAAGCATCTGGGACAGAGCAGGTACTCAGTTTTTGCTGCATGAAGAAATTACTTGTCTATTCTTCTGTTTTATTTGGAGTGGGGCGGCAACGGGAAATGAACATGGATAGACATGCAGAAAACCGATGCTGGATGAATCTAACAGTCTTTATCATGGAATACAAACTTGTTCCCAACTTCCAATTCATTTCTTCTCTTTATTTCCCACTACTAGTCTTTTCAAAACTTTCCTCCACTCCCATGAACTACTTATAGTTCCCAAATACATGCCAAATATTCTTCCTTCTGAGCATGTGTTCAAATTATTCTCTCCATCTATTAATATCCCTCCCCCAACTCCCTTACCTTCACTCTTAACATGTACATCCTTCGAGACTTGGTTTCAGCATCCCCTCTTCCATGAAGCTTTTCTCAAACACTGTAGCTGAAAGGAGTATCTCCTTCACCTCCTTTAACACTTCACATTTAGGGCACCTGGGTGGCTCAGTTTGTTGAATGACTGCCTTCAGCTCAGGTCATGATCCTGGAGTCCCAGGACTGAGTCCCCCATAGGACTCCCTGCTCAGCAGGGGGTCTGCTTCTCCCTCTGACCTTCCCCCTCTCATGCTCCCTCTCTCTCGTTTTCTCTCTCTCTCAAATAAATAAATAAAATCTTTAAAAACAAAAACTACTTTACATTTAGCTTGAGGGATGCATAATATTCTCTCATATGCTGTGCTTGGTTGTACAGGTTTCACAACTTTTACAAGGTTGAGAGCAAGGATATTTTAATTTCTTTGGCATCCAACATAGTGCTTTGCACACCAGGCATCTAATGAGTGTTTGTGCACTTATTGGCTAAACCTTGCAGAATAAGAAGTACAATCATTCAACCAAATTTAAAATATAAAAGTAAGCCTTTAAGAGTATGGTTTACCTGTAAGATTTTTTTCCTTAAAAAGTTAACACATTGGGGCGCCTGGGTGGCTCAGTGGGTTAAAGCCTCTGCCTTCAGCTCAGGTCATGATCTCAGGATCCTGGGATCGAGCCCCACATCGGGCTCTCTGCTCAGCCTGCTTCCCTCTCTCTCTCTCTCTCTGCCTGCCCTCTGCCTACTTGTGATCTCTGTCTTTCAAGTAAATAAAATCTTTAAAAAAAAAGTTAACACATTGTTTTGAAGTTTTACTATTATTATGTTTTATTAGACAATATCCCCTACTCCTAGAAACCTAAGGAAAAACTGCCATGAGGCATATATGTTTTTTAATAAAATGAATTCAAGAGAAAAATTCACAATACTAAAAAACAATAATTTGACATTTTCTTCAAATTTCAGGGTAAGACAGACTGGGGTACTAAAAAAAGAAAGAAAAGAAAAGAAAAAACAAGATCAAGAATCGCTAGACAACTGTATAATCTTGGCCAAACCCTTGGTTTTTCCAAATATCCCCCAACTACTTCTCAGAAGACTTATAGGACACAAAGGAGAGGGAAGCATTGAGAAACCATAAAATAGTAAATAACTTCAGGCTACTATACTTCTTAAAGGTAAGGGTCAAGATAGAAGTAAATCTCACTTCTTAAAGATGAGCTGAGGTTTCCTTGCCGCTTGGATAACTGCCTCATTTTCTCTTCCAGATGATACACCCTAGCACTGTCATCATGTATTTACCACTTTGTGGCCCTTTCCTCTTCTTCATTCCTTCTAGATCAAAGATTAAGATATATAAACCAATGACATCTCCCACCACCCCATCCCCAGCAAACAGGTTCGATGTGGACTTATCCATGCCACTTCTTAAAATTTATCATATTTTATTGCTGGAATGCACTTAGATCATCTAGCACAACTTTTCCATTTTACCCATGAGGAGTAAAGTCTAGAGTGAGTGTATTATTTGTTCCAGGTCACCCAGCTAGTGTCAACTGCCATAAAAGAATCTCCTTAACACTCTGTTCTCAACATTACACCCAACAAATGTCTGGGCATACAGACTCATTAACAAATAACTTCTTGGGTGCCTGGGTGGCTCAGTCAGTTAAGCATCTACCTTCAGCTTAGGTTATGATCCCAGGGTGCTGGGATCGAGCCCCACATTGGGTTCCCTGTTCAGCGGGAGGCCAGCTTCTCCCTCTCCCACTCTCCCTGCCTGTGTTTCCTCTCTCACTGTGTCTCTCTGTCAAATAAATAAATAAAATCTTTAAAATATAAATATTTTTTCTTGAAGTGAAATGAATTTCTTCTTCTTTGACAGAACTCCCTGGTCACTTTGCAGAATGTGGAAGGAAGGGGTTAAAGTGCTGTTCTGAATGCTATGGCTTAAAAGGCAGTGTGGTGTGGATTCTGGAGTAGGCTTCTTGGTTCTGATCTGGGCTCTGCCGCTGCCCATCTGTATGACCTTGGGGAAATTGCTTTACATTTCTTAGACTCAGCTTCCTCATTCTTAAAATGAAGGTAATCACAGAAACCACCTCAAAGGGTTGTTTATTCAGTAACACTGATTCAACACTTGCTCTTAAGCAGATGTGCCATCTTAGATGCTGGGAATACAACAACAGACAAGAAATAAAAGATCGTACCCTGAGGAGTTAACATTCTATATATCTAAATAAAATGTCTGGTACAGAGTCTGGCACCTGAGAAATGTTCCATAAATGCTACTTGTTATCATTATTATTAAAAATGTATTGTATATCCACATTTAAAAAGCAAATCGGCAAATAAATCTTACAAACTGAAAGCTCCAAGCAAGATTTGAGGGTATAAAACAGCTCACATGGCAGCATTTTATACAAGGACAGATAGTTATCACCATGGCAATATTTTTCTGAGTTCTTTAAGAACACTTGCTGGATGCTGGGGAAGGTTTAGGCATGGTCTGTGAAAACACTGTGTAATCAGCATCATATACAGAGTGGAAAAAATACTCTCCAGTTTATGTCCAAAAAAGATAGCTTCTTATATAGAATCATTTGATAAAATTTAATGTACAAAATCTTAAATTAAGAAACACAAATTAGAGGATAATTACTTGTATTACAATGGAAGTCATCTTTTCTTTCCAGTGGCCAGCTTTCCTAACATATTAAAAAAGTGATGTACCACATGATTAATAGGCACATGAGAAGATACTCAACACACATCCTTAGTGATTAGGGAAATGCAAATCAAAACCAAAACAAGGTACCACTTCACACCTACTAGGGTGGCAAGTAATTTTTTACATGGAAAATAACAAGGTTAGAGAGGAGGTGGAGAAATTGGAACCCTCATATATTGCTGAAAGGCACATAAAATAGTTGAATCTCTGTGGAAAACAATTTGGCAGTTCTTCAAATGCTAAACACAGAATTACCATACGAGGCTGCAATTCCACTTCCAGATATAAACCAAAAGGAACTGAAAACAGGTACTTCAACAAGTGAGATGTACATGTATGATCACGGCAACGTCATTCACAGTAGCCAAAGGTGGAAACATCCATTAATGGGTGGCCCGAAGTCCATTAATAGGTGAATGATAAAGAAGATGTGTTATATACATATAACATAGTATTATCCAGCCATAAAAAGAAATGGATTACTAATATATGCTACAACATGGATATATCTCCAATATATTACATTAAGAAGCCAGATACAAAAGGTCACACATACCGTAAGAGTGCATTTATATGAAATACGTAGAATAGATGAATGCACTGACAAAGAAAGCTGATGGGTGGAGGCCAGGGACTATGGGGAGGGCAGAATAGGGAGAAACTGCTTAATAGATAAAGGGTTTTACTTTGGAGTGACAGAAATGTTTTAGAACTAGATAGAGATGTAGGTGTACAACACTGTGAATGTACTAAATGCCCCTGCATTGTTCACTTTATAACAGTTTTATAACCAACCTTCTAAAAAAATAAAAGGTTAGTTTTAGGTTATATGAAATTAATCTCAGTAAGTTTTTTTTTTTAAGATACTGTCCACATGTCTTATAAACATATAAAAGTATATTGGGGACCTAGGTGGCTCAGTCACTCGACTCGTGATTTCAGCCCAGGTCATGATCTCAGGGTCATAAGACTGAGACCCGCAACCGGTTCCATATACGATGTGGAGCCTACGTAAGATTATCTCTCTCTCCCTCTGCCCCTGCTTACTCTCACTCTCTCTAAAGAATAAAATAAAAAATAAAAGTTTTTTAACAAGCATAAGAAAAATATAAGTGATTAACTGTCTCAGAAACCCATGTAAATAGGGCATCTAATTATTCACAGTGAAGGAAGGAACAAACTGTTCTTACTAAAATTCTGACTTCTTCCTGTTAAAGAATAATTTAAGGTCAAACAACGACTGCCATATAGATATAAAGTGAACATATATCAAAGGTTTTTACTTAACTCATTAATTTAAGATAGAGCCAGTAAGCGTTAAAAACTGGTTCAAGAGGCAAGGAGAAACACTGAAGTGTATTTGTTAACAGAAAACTAGCTTCTTGGGGTAGAGGCTAGGGGGTGACCAACTTCATCTCCACAGGACAAAATTTGATGGTTTTTTTACAGACAAGAATAGTCTGCATTACTCTTAGTTTTCCACAACTTTACAGAGTTTTCAACAGTTCAAAGATAATGAAAGTTAAACCAGATAACTTGGAAGGATGCACTAGTCAATGCCTAGCTTTCTAAAAGATACCCAGTGATTTTTTTTTATTTCTCCCCCAGATTTCACAATTTTTCCTGACATTCTTCTGGCATTCAGGGTAATTCCCTACCTTAGCAAATGACTTCTCTTTCTTGGATTTCAGGTCATTGTCTGTATAAAACAAAAACAGGAAAAAAATAAAACAGAAACAAAAACACACCTTTTTTTTTTTTTTTAAAGGAAGAACTGGCTTGGATGGCCTAAAGCCTGTCCAGATCTTTGACAGCTTGATAATAACCAACTTCCAAGGACAGGATGCTCCGTCAGAGATTCCTACAGGTAATACAGCCCTTTAAGCCATGAGCACTCAGGATCACATCACATAAATCACTTCTCTTCTGATGGGACACACCATTCCTTGATGAAGGAGACCATATTTCTAATGAACCACTCCAAGACAATTTGCCTTCCTATACTATTACTGAAAACACAATTATACTGAATTTCCCCAGGTTCTGTCACGACCAACAAACATCATTTAATTTTTAAATAACTGACTGAAGCCAGATTGAGAAGTAGTCTGCATCTATGAAACAAAACAAAATAGCTGACCTATGTGAGGTGTCTAAAAAAAAAAAAATTCTGTTTGAGTTGAATGGCTTTTGAAATTTTTCTGTCACTGGCAGAGACAAGAGGCTGTGATCACTTGCACTTAGTGTACAGTATTACAGCAATGGTGTCTTACTTACTTAGGGATTACTGACTCAGGGAAACTAAGGATTACTAAGAATTGCACTGAGGACACACTTAGTTTACTGTAAACACAGGATGACACTTAGTCTCTTCCTTGTGCTAGCTCTTCTGCAGCTTTCTCCAGCCACCCAGTACTGAGCACACAGTAGGTCCTCAATCAAAGCTTGCTATTTAATCATAAAATTAATTATGGAGAATGGAAGTCTATACTTGTCCCAGAAATACTCTGCTTATTCATGATAACATCTAGTTTCTCTATGTATTAGACTAAATTATTTTTACATTTAAGCCTATTGATAAATGTAGCACAAAGAAAGCACATTCCCCCAACAGCATGTAAAACAGAAGTCTTAAGCTTCCAAGAAAAAAAATGTGCTGTTCCACATAATTTTCCATAAAGATCTACAATCCTGCACATATCTTCTACCAATGCCAAAATTAATATTAGATTTCTGAAATCAGTAAAACTGTAATCCTGACCCAAGCAACTGTGAGATACCTCCTGTCTTCTGGATTGAGAGAAAGGGCAGCCTGAATTTCACTGAAATGCCGCTAACAAAATTCTTTACATTCCAATTAAAAATGCCTTGCTTACCATGACACTTTGGCTTCTGCCCTGCCTTTTTCTCCGCATTTTCATTCAGATTCAATGTGTAATTATTAGTGGCTAACTCAGGGTCATGTAATTTTTGTCCTTCTCCTGGGAGGACAAGCACAAGCATGCACACTCCCCAAGTGTGGTTAACTGAAAGCTGGGGCTGCACCAAAAAAAGCGGAATAGGGAGACCCTTCCTCATCCCTTTCAGTTGATAGCCTAGCCTCTTTGCACACAGCTGTCATTCCAGTTTATGCCCCTCCTTGCCAGAGAGCAGGGATTTACCTCAAACAAACCCAGCCTCAAAGGGTGTTTTCGGTGAGGACATCAGGACCTGGAAAGCCGACAGACAACGTGGAAGCTGTGAGTACCTTTGACACTAAGGCTGCTGGTTGGCTGGGTTTTCTCATAGCATAGTGATCCCACAGATAAGGAAAACCAGAATTCTTTGGGTGTAGGACAGAGAATACACTCCCAATGCTTTTAATTTATAGGAAATAAGTACAGTGGCTTCCCACTTCTACTTTCAGGACCAAATACACACTCTCTCTCTCTCTCTCTCTCTCTCTCTCACACACACACACACACACACACACACACACACACAATCAGTTAACACTTACCTAATATCTATTATTAAAACACTAAACAAAATGCAGGAGGGAGTTCAAAGAGACACTGTTATTTACTATTTCCTGGGTCCAAACATGCTGCTAACATGCCTGCACTTCCCAGCACCCCTATCTTTGGTCAGATGTACTTTCTGAGTGCCAAGCTGGGTGCTTGAGAGACCAGAGAAAGAACAGGCCTTTCATTTTCCTCCATGAGCTCTGAGCTGTTGCCTCTGCACAAGGGAAGCCAAGCAGAATTTGAAGAAAGATCTGTGGGAAGTGCTGCTGGTGATTTTAAGATGGGAAGTAACATGTTGCAGGAAAAAATAAAGAGAAACTATACTGAGAGAGCTAGAAGGAAGGGGAAGAGAAGAGTAACAAAAGGAGAACAGTGAAGATCTGACCTCTACCAGGGATGGCAGTGAGATTTTGGTTCAGCTTTTAGAGCACAGCTTGGAAGGTCCAGGGTCAATGCCTAGCTACCTGTGAAGTACCCCCTGGAGGGGGCTAGACTGAAATATCTATGATACGCACTATGCTAAATGCAGGGAAACCGAGACAAAATAAGCATTACTGAAGACTTATTTGATCTCTCCTTCCATCTCAGAGACACAGTGAAAAACCCAAGTAAACCCAAGGAGTTTGTTTCTGAGTACTAGGTCTGCGGCTGATTTTTTTTTTCTCTCACTTCTCTGCGATATTTTCCAACTTTACCATAGTGAGAATGCATTTTTATAGATATGTTTAAATACATTATCTTAAAAAATAGAACAAACCGCCAGACTTAGGAGAGAGGGCCCTGGGTCAGCTAGATATTGCTAAAGTGGACCAAGAAATCCCAGAGCTCCCAGGGCTTAACACCAGCTGCTGCCAAAGTCTGAATCTGTTGGCTTTTCTGAGATCAGCAATTAGCAACAGGATAATAACGTCTGCCTTCCTTACAGACTAGTTCTGAAGGTCACAAGATAAATGTGTAAAAGCATTTTGTGAGTATCAAGCACTTAATCAGTGTGGGACCATCTTAGTCCAGTTAAAAGCAAGTTTCTAGAAAACTAAAAAAGGGTAGGGGTAAATATAAAGAAGGTAGGTACTTAAATGTATTCCCCTCCATTTAAGCTCCAATGAGATCCACAGATTAATTGTGACTGGCAAAGGTACCAGTCTGTCTTGAATCTGTTCAAGACAGATTCTGAAGCAACAATGGAAACCGAAATTCAGCAATAAGAATCTTTACTCCCCATCAGGTAACTTGTATTATTGTGAAATCCTCAGGTCCTAGAACTGAACTCCTGAGAAATCTCCCTACCTTTTCAGTTCTGGTAGAATCTGACCTCCTGGGGGAAACACTGAAACCCAACTGATGTGGAAGAGACCTAGCAAAGATATATTTGAAACTAGAAGATATCAAATGACTTCCCCTGAGATTGGTCCCAAGTTTGGTTTCAAGTCTCACCTTGATGTGTTTAGTGACCTTCTAGAGGAGCTAGAGAAACTCATTAACTGAGTCTGACAAGAACCAACAATAAGTATATTGGGACAAGGCTACAAACTTTTGCTGACACTCGTTCATGGCCAACCCTGTTTCTCACTCTGGCTCTCATCTGCAAAGAGCATTAGAAGAACAGATGATGTCAACACCAGCCGAGAAGACAAGTTATCTCAATACTCAACCCCTGGCAGGAGAATTTGTGCCCTGATTTATTTTTAGTGCTTTTCTACCTTAGTAATCCAGTAAGCTGACAAAAAGCCAGCAACCTGACTGTTCTCTGAGCTCACCACCCTTATTTATCCCTTAGCAATCAGCAAGACATTTAGTCATCTGGGGGAGAATCTACTAGGAGCTTGGAGTCCCATCATTTGCAAACTTTCAGAGAGCACACAGGAGTATTTTCCCAGCCGAAGTAGAAGCACGGTAGTAATCACTGGCTCAAGACAGAAAGACAAAGAGAGGTTGCTAACAAAAATAGGTATCTACAGGCTATCATTTTTATCAGCAGGGTGGAGGCTAGAGTAAAAAGCAAGGATTCAGCTTTACCTTTCAAGAAATGTTAGATCTTAAATTAAGGCACACATTCTGCTTATCTTAAGCTTCAAATAGGACTGTTGCAAGGAATTCACAATGAATAGAGAGTAGCTTTTCACCCAGATGCAGAAAGTGAAATATCAAAATATTCATCAGTCATTTCCACATTTTTGCATTTGGATTTAACCCCAAATATTTAATTTTATTTCAATCTCATACAGCTTGTGAGGACAAATTTATCCAACACCAGCTGTCCTCATAGTTAAAAGCTGTACCACAAAGATAAAATTAGAATTGAGTCAGGATCATATTTCTCTGCAAGAATTCTGCTCTATGTCCCACTGGTACTCTGAGCCACAACTGATAAACCAAATACCAGCATTTTCTTGTTTTTCTTGAACAATTCTTAAGCAGCCACAGTGTGGTAGAAACTGCATATATCACAAAAAAAGGCATGAACCCTAAACATATAGAATTATACCCATGGATGCAAACTTATTTCCAAGATTATTTCTCACCCAAATGGGAGGAAAGTATGTACTGTTTTAACAGAGCAGGGAGTAAGTGAAGTCAACTATCACAACTCTACCACAACCCTTTTATTCTGGAGTTTCCACCATAAGAATTTTCTAAACACACATGAGACCCAAATTAGACTGAAGTCTGAATAAGGTATAACTGTTCATTAAATCAAACAGTAAAGACCAAATGTCATCATCTCAGTGTTAGGTATTTGGGACGACAATATATTCTGTAAAAAGAAAATAATAATAAAGAATAATCTCAAGATTCTAAGAGATTATTTGTCAAATACTCACCATGACTGAAATCTAATTTTAACAGTGTAGCTGTAAAAACACATTGCTAACATTCTGTGTTCAGTTTAGAAGATCATCTTTCTCAACAGGCATTTTACAAAAGGAAAAAGCAAAAGTTATCAACAAACACAAAAAGATGTGCAACCTCATTTATGATTAAAGAAATACAAGTGTATGAAATAATGAGATACCTCATTATGAGGATTATAAGGAAGTCATTTTCAAATAACTATTGAGAATGAACTATTTCACAAAAGGGCAACTAAGCGGTGTAACTGTTATAAAGTAAAATGTATGTGCTTTATATTTTTTAAACTAAAGATTTTTTTAATTAAATTAGCAAACAGAGTATATAACTTTCTTTGTGCTTTATTTAATCCCCCTTGTAATTCCACTGCTATAGATGGACTTAAAAGAAGATGCAAAGGTGTATTTATAAAGATGCTCACTTGGGTATTGTTTGTTTGTTTTTTTTAAAGATTTTATTTATTTATTTGTTAGAGAGAGAGAGAGCAAACACAGGCAGACAGAGTGGCAGGCAGAGGCAGAGGGAGAAGCAGGCTCCCTGCCGAGCAAGGAGCCCGATGTGGGACTCGATCCCAGAACACTGGGATCATGACCTGAGCCGAAGGCAGCCGCTTAACCAACTGAGCCACCCAGGTGTCCCTTGGGTATTGTTTTTAACAACTCCCATATTCTTCAACTGTGAATCAATAAACTATTGCAAACCATATAAAAAATTCTACATAGAAATTTAGAAGAATACGTTAGATTTTTACATGCTGTTATCAAATGATGACCCAGATACATTAAGTGGAAAAGCAAGGTATAATATATATAGTGTGGTTGCATTTATGAGATAATAAAATTATATACAGAGCTATACCTGTGTATAATAAGAAACTGTCAATAGTAGAAATTGGAGACTGGAAAGGGCCAATTTTTACTTTTTACTTTATACGTTCTGTACACTCTGAATTTTTAGAATTTTTGCCTTAAATACCTGCTACTTTTATTTTATTTTTAAAAATCTTCTGGCCAAAAAAAAAAAACAAAACAAAACCCTCAACAACCATAGATTTGTTTCAATTTTCTGGAAAACTCATTTGCATGGAATACCCCAAGTCCCTATAAGTATTTTATGAATCAAAAGTATTAAATTATACTCAGAGTAGTTTATAACAGACTATATTTTACTGTATTCTGTTTCTCTGAAAATTGGTCATTCCCAAAGTTTGGTAGAATTGGCCAGAATTCCATTCACTTACTATAACAGATAACAAAAAGGAAACTGTTTTCACATATCTCTTTAATTTTGAAAATGGATTTGACTTTCCAGGATATATTTCTTCATACTTTGGTATCATTTCAATGATTTGAAAAGATTTAATGCAATATAATCTAATGTTAGAAGAATATTCAATATGATAATACTCTGAGAACATTAAATTCCTCCAAGACATTCATAAAAAG
The DNA here is from genome assembly GCA_003697995.1 of Taxidea taxus jeffersonii. Classification (NCBI taxonomy): domain Eukaryota; kingdom Metazoa; phylum Chordata; class Mammalia; order Carnivora; family Mustelidae; genus Taxidea; species Taxidea taxus. The sequence goes on along the minus strand of ML108261.1, from coordinate 45,764 downwards.
GACCTCTGTGGCAACCATCAATTTGTTCTCTGTATTTACAGGTCTGCTCATGCTTCATACTTTTCTTTTTTTTAGATCCCATTTATGAGTAGAATCATATGGTATTTGTCTTTTTCATTAAGTATAATACCCTCTAGGTCCATGTCTCATATGGCACAATCGCATCCTTTTTTACAGCCATATAATATTCCTGTGTGTGTGTGTGTGTGTGTGTGTGTGTGTGTGTATTTCCTTATCCACTCATCTATTGATAGACACTTAGATTGCTGCTATGTTTTGGCTATTGTAAATAATGTTGCAATAAATATAGGGGTACATGTATCTTTTTTGGTCAGTGTTAGTGTTTTCACTTTCTCTGGGTAAGTACCCAATAGTGGAATTATTTGATCATATGGTATTTTTATTTTTAATTTTTTGAGGAACCCCTTTACTGTTTTCCACAGTGGCTGTACCAATTTACATTTCCACCAACAATGCATTTTTCTCCACATCCCTGCCAACATTTATCGCTTCTTTTTTTTTTTTTATTTAAGCCATTCTAATAGGTATGAGGTGATGGCTGCCAGAGGAGAAGGTGGTAAGAGGTTGGGCAACATGCATGAAGGAAAAAAGGAGATACAGGCCTCCAGTCATAGAATAAGGACGTCATGGGAATAAAAGGTAGAGCATAAGGAATAGGTAATGATATTGTAATAGTGAAATAATGAGAGAGATGGTAGCTACGCTTGTGGCGAACCATAATATAATGCATAAATTTGTCAAAACACTAAGCTGTACACCTGAAACTAATGTAACATGTCAACTATACTCAAATGAATGAAATGAATGAATGAATAAACAAAGACCTCTGACCTCAGGTTCAAGAATCCAAGGACTTAAGACTAAGTAAATGACAAGGAAGCATGTTCTGATGTGGGAAAGTACTCTGTACATTACTAAATGGAAGAGAAATTTAGGTTAGTAGAATACCAATATATTTGCTAGGACTATGACCTCACCTGAACTCACCAAGCCTCAGACTGGAGATAACTACTCAAATTATGTGCATTCTGACACAATGCATAGAAAAGCCTTCCATAGAAGTAGGCTGAGGTGGCAATTTTAATTTCCTTCTCTAAGGATGGATTCTCCATGACATTACCTTTGAGTTTTATAAGTCTGTGCATGTAGTTCTTTTTTTAAAGGGACCTCAGCTGCATGACACATATAATAATTTATATTATGAATGGTAAATTAGCATGCCTGATCATCCTGTACTTAATTTCCTGCTTCATTTCCTTATTTATTTTATTTATTTTTTTAAATATTTTTATTTATTTGACAGACAGAGATCACAAGTAGGCAGAGAGGCAGGCAGAGCGAGAGGAGGAAGCAGGCTCCCCACTGAGCAGAGAGCCCAATGCAGGGCTCGATACCGGGATCCTGGGATCATGACCTGAGCCGAAGGCAGAGGCTTTAACCCACTGAGCCACCCAGGTGCCCCTCCTCATGTATTTTAAAAAATAAAATGAATCCTGTGAATCCCATCATTCAAACCAAGAACTGGAACAATACCAATAACAAACAGTATCTATGTGCTCCTCCCCTAAACCTAATCCCTACCCGCCTTCCCTCAATTTTAACCACAATCCCTTATTTTGTGTTTTATCATATCCCTGTTTTTTAGTCTTATCAAGGGTAGACTATGTTAACCCTCTTATGTTAAAATGCCAGAATTAAGCAAGATAAACATTACAATAATTTGATGAAGGCCAGGATCCGGCCTCAGATACTCTGGGCAAAACACGGAGAGCTGAGAGAGCAAAGCACTGTACCTGACACTCAATACATTTTGGATGAATTGAATCTAGCAAAAAAAAATTTACCAAGCACACGGTTTATGACTGTATCCTTAAATAACAAAGGTCTGGTGGGGATCTCTTGGAATTGGGACAGACTAAAGAGATTTATGACCTAAACAACTCCCCCAGCCCCCACCCAGGGCCACTCTGTAAGACAGGTCACTTCCTGGTTGCCAGCTCCTCCTCCCTCTCCTTTCTGCAACTTCTTCTCATTTGGCATTAAGGGCCAGAAGCTGAGTCTCTGCTACTTGATAGTTAATAGGAAACTTCTACCCCACCTGTCCTACACATGATGACAGATTAATCTCCCTTAAGTACAGGTCCTGTCCTGTCATTCTATAAATCCACAATGATTCCTTAACACATATATCATCTAAATCCTTACCCTGGTGTTCAAGGCCCTTTGAGATCTGGACCTAACCAATCTTTCCAACCTTCTCTCTCCTGTCAAACTGACTTAACTTGCTATTCCCTCTGCATGCCTCACATTTTAACCAATGTTAAGACTCTGCCCATGCTATTTATCAAAGTGTAGTCTGTAGACCAGCAGCATCTGTCTTATCTGGGAGATTCTGAGAAATAAAGATCTCAGGCCCCAAGAGCTACTGAATCAGAATCTGCATTTCAACAAGATTCTCAGGTGATGCAAATGCATGTTAAATTCTGAGAACCACCATAAAGCTATCAAATGTTTTTCCATGGTGCTTGAAGCTGTTATCATTATTTATCTCCCTACAGAACACATGACCACCTAGAAAGCAAGGGGCTATCCAAATTACACACCTAAGATATGCTGCTTAGGTACATAATAGACTTAGTGGATACTCAACAAAGTTCTACAGAGTGACTAATTTGGTTCCAGTTCTGCAGCTATAAAGATAACTAAAACCACCAGCCTTCACTCTATGGTCTGACAAATCAGAGCAAACACAGACATCATACCTACACAAGCATAAATGGACATACATACACAGTCTTTTACGGATAGGATTCTTAAGAGGAAAGAAAATTGTGAAAGAAAGTGATGTTCAGGGATGCCTAGGTGGCTCATTTGGTTAAGTATCTGCCTTCAGCTCGGGTCATGATCCCAGGGTCCTGGGATCGAGTCCCTCATTGGGTTCTCTACTCAGCAGGGAGTCTGCTTTCCCTCTCCCACTACCCTACCCCCTGATCATGTTCTCTCTCTCTCTAATAAATAAATAAAATCTTTTTTAAAAAAGTGATGTTCAAGCCTGACATAATGACCCAAACTATTTTGGGGTCAACTAGACAATGGCTCTACGTTCCTTTCAATTAAAACTGAGGGCCTAGCTTTAGTTGATGGGCTCTGAGGTCATTTTGGACTGTAATATTTAAGGATTCTCTGATTCTAAGGGATATCACTTCTGCACTCTCCCAGAAGGGGCTGAACGGACCAGGGACAGCCCTGAGATTAAGTCTGAAGCTGCAAAGCCTGACTTCCTCTCTCCATTCTCTCTAAGCTCCAGCTTCTCTATAACCTCCCTGAAAAGATCCTGCTCTGCACATGTGTCTGATGACCCCTGCCTCCCCACATCTCCTGGCACTTCAAACTGCCCCTTGCCTCCATGAGCTTGTCACTGTCACACTTCTCTCCTCTAGTCTGTACTTAGCTTCTCAGTCTTTCACACAGGTCAACACTGCCAAAGTGACAATGAGCTAAATTAAACTGTGCTAAAAGAAGAAAGTTAGGAGAGAAAGATGTCCCGTTAACATGTCCTAATGATCCTCTTCTCCTTCCTGTGTGTAATTCCTTAGGAACTTTCCGGAGAGCAGCGCAGTGGGGTATCCTTATGTCATACTCTAGAGTGAAGGGGAAGGACCCAGTGAGAATCTGCTCTTTGGATCTGTTATTTTCTTTTTTTTTTTTTTAAGATTTTATCTATTATAAGAAATTATTTTATTTATTTATTTATTTATTTATTTATTTGGCAGAGAGAGACCACAAGTAGGCAGAGTGGCAGGCAGAGAGAGAGGGAAGCAGGCTCCCTGGTGAGCAGAGAGCCCAATGCGGGACTCTATCCCAGGACCCTGAGATCATGACCTGAGGCAAAGGCAGCAGCTTAACCCACTGAGCCACCCAGGTGCCCTGGATCTTTTATTTTCATTCACTAAACACACTTTCAGTTCTGCCTCTGGCAAGGTCTCTGATGTGGGTCTTGGGGGCTTTGAACCAAACTTTTTTCACATCTCAAAAATCCAATCAATACAGTTACCACACATCTCTCTCACATTTTACCAAGAGCTTTTTGTACACTGTCCAGCTCAATATTTATTTAGCTCAATATTATTTCCACAAATATCTTCTTATACATCTAAGCAATAAACAGAAACCACTGTCAGAGTTAAATTTTGACCCAGTGTCCAGTGCATGAGAAGATTATTTGTAAACATTTCTGTTCATACCCTTATTAAGGTCCCTCCTGAACCCAAAAGCTAGTTATCAAGTTCAGGCTTCCCTTAGAGCCTGGGTACCTTTCCCTCTGATTTCCCAAAAAATGCACAGGTCAAGGAAGTATATTTCTCATAACAGAGATTAAGAGCTCTCTGCTCTAGAGATGGACTATGTGGGTCTTTCTCCCAGCTCCACTGTTTACTAGCTACGTGACTCTGGGCAATCTGGGTAACCTCTATAAACTTATGCTTCCTCATTTGTAAAATGAGAAAAACAGTATCTCTACCTCTTGGGGTTCTGCGAAGAATCAATGACAAAAAGCACAGAAAATGGTTAACACAGTATCTGGGTATTAACCTCATTTTATGGTTGTTAAAAATCAAAGCTCAGAGAGAACTGTATGTTGTCTTTTTTTTTTTTTTTTAATTTGCAAAGCCTGCTTAATGCTACAAATTCTCCTCTGTAGGACTCTTCTAGTTACACAGAGCTCTAGAACATGCTGCTGTGGGTAATCTGACTCCCAGCTAATGACAGTGTGCGGTCTTAGCTGTCCTGTGCACACAGTATTCCTCTTGGCAATAACTCTGCATGTGTGCACAGGGCAAAGAGAAATGAACAGTCACTTTTAAAAATCAAGCATGATCTCATAACATAAAAACTCGCATATTCAAGCCAGTGGCATCAAAAAGGACAAATATCCTCTATTTTCAGATAAATATCAAAAGGGAATGAAAGTTTTAGGGTTAAATACCACTCTCGTCTGAGCTTAGCAGGATGTGAAAGAGATTAGGAGGAATCTCATCTCCCCCACCTCCTAGACGACTGGCTGACTGGCTTATGGGCTTCAGAGTGCCCCCACCAGACATGGTGTCATATGGGTCAAAGTAATGGCTCTTACTGTTTAAAGACAAAAGAAGGGGCAGAATACATCCACAGACAAATTGGTGTCTTCGTCTGAACCACTCTACCACAGGACTAACATATATAAGACAAGTCAGTTTTGATGTGGGCTTAAGGACACGATAGATTTCGAGGGTTCACTTGAGATAAAGAAAACATTACCTACAGGAAAGTGTTCTAGAGAGCAAGTAGGTGACAGAGGTGAGGATGCCTTACAAAATATAAACTTTCATGAATTTGGGTGTTCTGCCAAAAGTTGGAATGAAGGTGGTTTATTGCTTCCAAGACAGTTAACTTTTCTCCTGACATCTCTCATCAGTACAGTCATTGCCAGTGCTGGAGAATGAGACCGGGAAGTATTAAAGATTATTTTCCTAGAGTCTAGGCCTCTGTCACCGCTGCTCCTTTGCCACAGGGCTGGTTCAAGTTCAATATTTTAAGCTTAGGTAAAAGAAAATATAAAAAAATACAAAAACAAAAAAAAGAAAATATCTACTAAACCTAATCTCCAGCTAAATTCAAAAATTCTCTAACAAAACAAAGTAGAAAGTAGCTTGCCACATAATTCAACAAACACCTGTTTGTCTTGGTATTTAAGCCCTAAGACCTGAGTTTTTCATAAGAGGAATTGTGTAAATTGGGTCTTTAGCAACTAGTTCCTGTACTGCCATAGCTGAGGGTCCAAGAAATCACAACAGAACAAAGTAAGAGAAGTTTCCCTTCAAAAGAGAAAGAATATTATTGGAACACGTGCTCTTAGAGCCTTAAGCCTCAGGGTGAGAAATCCAACTGTCCTGGGGCTACTGTGGTATGAAAAACCGAAGCCACCCAGAGAGACCTTAGAGAATGAGATACCGTGTGGAGAGAGAAAAACAAATACAGAAGAACACCAAGCAGCATCAAGATATCGGGCATGCTGGTAAGGAAACCATCTTGGGAAAATGCACTTTCTAGGCCCAGTTGCCCCAGTCGATAATATCTGGATTAGAAATGAATTGCACACTTAACGCTCCTCAAATTCCTGACCTAAAATAGCAAGTCACAGCAGAAAGACCATACACCCCAAAAGAGCTCCTTGATATGTCCCACTTTTTTCCAAGCCCACTAGGATCTTAGCATCAGGGAGAGGAAAGAGTGACATTCCTAATCAAAACCAGGTATCCTATCTTTTGATGGAGAAGCACCCTGAGAAAGGCCACACGCAAGTGGACCTTGAAAACAGGAAACCAGTGCAGTAAAGGTTGAGACACATAGATATCCAAACAGAAATCTGTATGCCACTTAGAATGAAGCAGTTATCAGGACACCTGGGTGGCTCAGTTGGTTAAGCAGCTGCCTTCGGCTCAGGTCATGATCCCAGCGTCCTGGGATCGAGTCCCGCATAGGGCTCCTTGTTCAGCAGGGAACCTGCTTCTCCCTCTGCCTCTGCCTGCCTCTCTGTCTGCCTGTGCTCGCTCTCTCTCTAACAAATAAATAAATAAAATCTTTAAAAAAAATAAAATAAAATACCTTTGTAGATAGATGAATGGATAAAGAAGATGTGGTACACACACACACACACACACATATCCACACAATGGAATATTACACAGCCATAAAAAAAGATGAGCTCTTGCCATTTGTGGCAACCTGCATAGACCTACAGGGTATTATGCCAAGTGAAGTCAGTCAGACTGAGAAAGACAAATACCACATGATTTCACTCATTTGTGGAATCTAAAAAAAAACAATACAAATGAATATAATCAAACAAACAAAAAGCAGAATCAGACCTACAAATACAAAGAACTGACAGCTGCCAGAGCAAAGAGGGATGAGGGATGGGCAAAATGGATGAGGAGGAGTGGGAGATACAGGCTTTCCATTATGGTAATATAAGTCATAGGAACATAAGGAACAGCATAGGAAATATACTCAATGATATTGTTAACAACATTGTATGGTGACAGATGGTGGCTGCATTTGTGATGAGAACAGTATATATAGAGATGTTATATAAATGAATCACTATGCTGTACCCCTTAAACTAATGTAACATTGTATGTCAACTATAATCAAATAACAGTGAGTATTTTATTCTAACATGGAGAGACATGACTGATAATATCCTTGATACAGGTCTCTTGGTTGGCACTGTGTAAAATCAAGAAATTTGACAAATTCTGGGGAAGAAACAAAACATTAAGTATGATCAAGTAAAATTTCTAGTCATGTAGAAAACAACAGCCTACACTTCACATAGTTTAACTTATTGAAAATAAAAACAGGTCATTTCTTTTTTTCTGAAAAGCAAGAGGAAAGAATGAAAGAGAGACAGAGCCAAACATGAAGGTAGTATGGTAAAGCATACTACCAAACATGAAAGTAGTATGGTAAAGCATATGGGAAAAATAAAAACCCACTGTTGCTAGAAAATGGTCTAGAAAAACTGGGGAAGAAATGATATGGTGTGTTTGTAAAAGTTCCTATATACTAAAACTTCCTTAAGAACTTTTCAAAACCATCATCAAAATGCTCAGTTGGGGTCCCTGGGTAGCTCAGGCAGTTGGGTGTCTGACTCTTGGTTTTAGCACAGGTCGTGAGATCCAGCCCCGCTTAAGCTCCATGCTGGCCATGGAGCCTGCTTGAGATTCTCTCTCTCCCTCACCCTTCTACTTCCCCCTACCAGCTCATGTACACAATCATTCTCTCTATAAAAGGAAAAAAAAAATTACTCAGTGGATGTCATACATCACCTTCTCTTAAAACCTGAGTATGTTCACAAGTCAAATCCATTGATTTTCCAAGGACTGACACTGATGGGCCATAGAAGCTCTGACTTTGTTCAAAAAGTGATAGAAATCATCACACATACACACAATCCACAACTCCTTTTCTGACTGAACTCATGCACTTCTTTCCTCAACTAGTTGTTCCTCTTCTTGCTGTGTTAGGTGTAATGTAAAAAGAGTTTCTTGCATGGTAGCTCATGTTTCGTGGACAATGCAAATTAGCTTTCTGTGAATAGAGGTTATTTAGTATGACATTTGTTGTCAAGCAAAAGATAAATATTTAAAATAAACACTAAATCATAAAATGGGCAAACAAAACATATTGAAATAGCACAATAAACTTTTCCATCAACTCAAAAAAGTAACACTTAATAAGGATGCACCAACTTTAGCTTATTCTATGAATTTTCTTAAGTTTTCTCACTAATGTGACATTTAAAACATATGAGGGGCACCTGGGTAGCTCAGCAGGTTAAGCGTCCAACTCTTGATTTTGGCTCAGGTCATGATCTCAGGGTTGTGAGAATAAGACCCTCGTGGGGCTCTACACTGGGCATAGAGCCTGCTTAAGATTCTCTCTCCCCCTCTGTCCCTCCCCCACAACTCATGCACACTCTCTCTCAAAAAAAAATTAATAAAAATAAAACATTTTATGTTGCTAACCTGCCTTACATCACTTCTCTTTCCCCAATTTTTGCCTAATGTAGCTACTACCAGATTCTTCAGATTTTCACTTTTAAATAGCTCTAATGTTCTATTTTTCAGACCACTGAACCTACATTATACCCATGAAGCCAGTATAATGCTGCAGACATCCTAGCTATCCAGGCAATGTTATAAAGACATCAGCATTGTTCATTCGTGTGATCTCTATGTATCTTGTAATCTTTCCAGAATAAGACTGCCAAGGTCTTGGACTCTTCATTTGGTGGAGTCTAATTCTGTTCTCTTTACAAAGAGCTAGGGTTACACTTAGCAAAGGTTACCATTTACGTGAGCCACAAAGCCTGCTAGCATAACTCATCACGAAAGTAAAACCCCTAGCTATTTTTTCTCTCAAGGACAACCCAAGCACTACCTAAAATCAAGACGGAACACTTCAGGACAGGTCACAGGTAGGGCTCACATATACTGAGAAGCACATTTTCACTCTGATATTTTGGAGTGTGGAAATATCTCACAGCAGTCAAGTTAAGGGTTATTGTTGTTTTATTTTTTCCTTTGAAAAACTCCTTTTCTACCCCCTAAAGAAAAATACATGAGAAATGAATGTAAAGACCAGAGTAGCTTCAGCACGAGAAGTCAATATTTTAAAAAGAACTTTTTCTTAGAAATTCTTCCTTTTCTTGAAGTGGGGAAGAAGTAGCAGTTCTCACACTCAGTTTTGTTTTACCACTGAACCAGTGTGAGTTCTGAAAGGTTTGCTTTCATAAATAAATAACATCTTAAGCTAAGTAATTTCTAAAGCTCAGCTCATCTTTCAAACCTCAGGGTGCTTGAGCAGCCTAAGCACTGATCACTTTTGCTTTTAGGTCCAATGTTCATCTTTCTTTCTCTTATCCTCTGATGGAATTTCATCTGCTCTGGTAATTGCAGAAATCAGAGATTTTTAAAGCACAGACTCTGAGAATTTAAAAATATTTAAAAAGAACTAACAGACCTAGAAGAAACCTTAGGGAACATCTCCCCTCTCACTTCTTATTAGATAAGGGATAACTGAGATCCTAAAGGGTCTTCCCCAAGGTCGTATAACAAATTGACAACCACAGAATAAAAATCTAGATTTTCTCAATCTTGAATTAGTGCTCTCTCTCCCAAACTATGTGGCCTGTCTGTGTTTTTATCCTTTTCTTTATGATCTTTAGACCCAGATTGTTTAATTCATGCTAACCAGTGGCATATACAAAGTAAGATGCAGGGTACTTTTTGGTTCCATTAGTTATTACTGCCTCTTTTCATTGGCTGGAAGATCGGGGACAGGACAGAGGAAGTCCTGCCAGGCCTCCTCACCCCACGGATTAAGTGACAGCATGGGCTGTCTTGTGCCTTGCCCAGGAAGTTTGACTGTTCCAACTTACAACAGGAGGCATCTAGAATTTAGAAGGCCCAGTATTACCTTTCCCTTATTAGGACTGGATCTTCTCTTTTTTGTTCTCATTAGCCTCGGGACATCAGGCAGTTTCAAGATGGGCAAAAACCTAAATCTCATCCCCCACCAAAACGTTTCTGCTGATATTTTCCAGGTTCTCCTTTGAGACATGCCAAGGGGCTTAGAGGAAACTTTAGCCTCTTTAACCAACTGACCTTATATTTATTTATAAGGCATGTTTCTTCTAAGAAGTTCCAAAAGTTTCATACACACTCTCTCACTTGATCTTTCTTTTCCCATGAGGGGAAGCATTTCATTTTTATCTTGCTACCACAGCCAGAATGTCCCTGATGTATACAGGGTTTCTCTCCAGGGTCTAACACTCCAAGGTTAGAATCTCTAGAAGCCACAGAAACATTCTCAACTGAAGTCTCAGCCAACTCCACTATACTAAGCACTAGAGATGCACAAAAGCTGCGCTCATGGAGCTTACATACAAAGTAAAAGAACTGTTTCATTACCCACTGAATTCAGAACCATAAATACAATGTATCCTGATAAAAGAAAAGAATCAGGGGCACCTGGGTGGCTCAGTGGGTTAAAGCCTCTGCCTTCAGCTCGGGTCATGATCCCAGGGTCCTGGGATTGAGCCACCAACAGGCTCTCTGCTCAGCAGGGAGCCTGCTTCCCTTCCTCTCTCTCTGCTTGCCTCTCTGCCTACTTGTGATCTCTCTCTGTCAAATAAATAAATAAAATCTTTTTAAAAAAATAAAGAAAAGAATCACTACAGTTACAACTACTCAGGCTAATATCCACAGTTTTACATTTATCTGGTAATACAGAATCCATTTAATAGAAGTGGATTGCACTAGAAGATTGGAGATTTGTATTCTAATCCTTTTTTTTTTTTCTTTAAGATTTTATTTATTTATTTGACAGAGACACAGCAAGAGAGGGAACACAAGCAGGGGGAGTGAGAGAGGGAGAAACAGGATTCCTGCCAAGCAGGGAGCATGAAGCAGGGCTTGATCCCAGGACCCTGGGATCATGACCTGAGCCGAAGGCAGACACTTACTAACTGAGCCACCCACACACAATCTAATCCTGACTCTTATACCAACAGACTACATGACTTTGACCAAATAATATAACCTTAGGTTTGTTCTTTGAAGATGTTAGACAAGATTTCCCAAGTATTTTCTTGGTCTTCAATGATGGGTGATTGGTTAACTTCACCTAGATGGTTGGTGTGGTATGAGGTCTTTCTGCCAACATCAAAAGAAGAATCTATTTTGACTGCTTTTATTTGTAGGATGGGGTTGAAGGAAACAGCACAAAACAGCACACATCTCCTAAGACTATCAATAGCATCTCTCTATGCATTAATCTATGAAATCAATCATCTCCACACCCACCATGTGTTTAACACTAGGGTAGACACTTTGAGGATGGGACACATCTGAAAAGATCCTTAAACTTAAGGAGCTTCCAAATTAAGCACACAATAATAAATAATTAAAACAAAAGCCTAAGAAAGAGGTTTTAAGATTGCAAGAGAAAAAAGTCAAAGAGAGCTAAATTAGAAATCTCTGAGATGGGGTGTCTCGGTAACTCAGTTGGGTAAGTATCTGCCTTCTGCTGAGATCACGATCTCAGGGTCATGGGATCAAGCCCCACATCAGGCTCCCTGCTCAGAGGGGGGTCTGCTTCTCCCTCTCCCTCTGCATCTCCCCCTGCTTGTGCTCTCTCCCCCTCCCTCTTTCTCCGAAATAAATAAATAAAACCTTTAAAAAAAGAAAAGAAAAACCTCTTAGGAAATGTGGAAATTCACCTGGATCTATCACAACAATCACAGTAATAATAGCAGCTAACATTTGCTGAGTGCTTGATACATGGCATGTGTCTACATTAAGTGCTTCTGCAGGCTCTCTCACATTATCCTCAAAATAACCTTAGAAATAAGTAGTGGGGCGCTTGGGTGGCTCAGTGGGTTAAAGCCTCTGCCTTCGTCTCAGGTCATGATCCCAGAGTCCTGGGATCAAGCCCCGCATCAGCTCTCTGCCTGCCTCTCTGCCTACTTGTGATCTCTCTTTCTGTTAAATAAATAAATAAAATCTTTAAAAAAAAAAAAAAAGCAACTACCCTTTAAAAAAAGGGTTGGGGCAATTCTAGCTCACAGATATTTTTGATATTATAAATTATAAAATACTATATATATATATATATAGAGAGAGAGAGAGAGACATGAGTAAATGTAACGTATTTGAGCACTTTCTTTTTTCAAAGATTTATTTATTTGAGAGCAAGTATGTGTGTGTGCACACACAAACACATGCAGGGGTACAGGGAGAGAATCTTCAAGCAGACACCCTGCTGAGTGTGGAGCCAGACATGGGGCTCAATCTCATAACCCATGAGATCACGACCTGAGTATTTGGACACTTTAAATAAACAAAATGTACATTCTTCAGCCACTGTCAACCTTAAGAAATGAAGCATGAAATAGTATTAACAATTTTACATGGTTGGGACACCTGGGTGGCTCAGTTGGTTGAGCGGTTGCCTTCGGCTCAGGTCATGATCCCAGCATCCTGGAATGGAGTCCCACATCGGGCTCCTTGCTCGGCAGGGAGCCTGCTTCTCCCTCTGCCTCTGCCTGTGCTTGCTTGCTCTCTCTCCCTCTCTCTCTCTGTCAAATAAACAAATAAATAAATCTTAAAAAAAAAAAAAATTTTACATAGTTGAAATTTTAGCCTAAACCAAAATGGTTATAAAACTTCAAGATAAGGGAGTTTTTAAAAACTGAAAAAGCCACTAAGAATTATGATATTATATACTAAAAGATTAGATAAATCTAATCCAAAGGGATGGTATCAAACACTGTATATAAAAGATTTTTTTAAGTAGGAAATGTTTTTCCTTAAAGCATTATAGTATAAAGTGACCATAGAGTCTGGCTTTTCTGGAATAGTTACAATTTCAAATACTCTATTTCCATAAGCCAATAGCTTTATGAAAATTGTAGTATTTTGTTATTGAGGCTAGTCTCTATCTTCCAATCTATCTCTTCCACCTGGAAATAACATAAAAGTTCTTCATGGGATCATGTGATCCAAATGTGGTATGGGTAAATAAATAATCATAGACAGAGTGGGAAAAAAATATCAGGTTACAAATTTAGGAGATCCTAACTCCAAACTGTTGAATTCCTGGCTATGTAATGAGCAGTAGACTTTCAAATACCTAACATAGAGGAAATATAGCCAATGCGAGGATTTGTAGTATCTGAGAGGAAAAGCTAAAATAGTAGCACAGAAGCCCGAATTATTCTTCTTTTTTCCTTAAGTTTTATTTACTTATTTATTCAAGAGAGAGTATGTGTGCACAGAGGAGCATGGGGAAGGGAGAGGGAGAGAACCTCAACCAGACTCCACACTGAGCATGGAGCCCAAAGTGGAGCTTGATCTTACAACCCTGAGATCATGACCTGAGCAGAAGCCAAGAGTCAGATACTCAACTGACTGAGCCACCCAGGCAACCCCTGATTATTCTTGATTCTAAGGACTGAGATAGACTTCTCTACTAAGTACTCACAGAAATAATATGAACATTGACAACATCCCTCAACAAAGCAATGTGTCAAGAGATTTCTTATTGTAACAAATATTCTGAAGACTTCCAATCAAAACACAAATTCACAAGACAGCAGTATCTGCCCTATAAAATGTTGTTTTTGGGAAATGACTCAATAGCTCTTCTGGGTGCAACCACTATAGCTCTATAAAGGTAAATGTCTGGATTTTTTAAACTGAGAATATTAAAGTAGTTCTAAACTTAGTCAAGAGTTCAGATTTCTGGATTGACCTGTTGCCCATAACTAATTTGCTGCCCACTGTGCATACAACACAGGTGAACTAAATTTTATTAAATGCCAGTGAGATCTAGACAGAATTTCTTTTTTCTCTTTCTTACAAGGGAAGAGGGAAGAAAACATTTCTCTCTGTGATTGTGCTTGGAATATGCTACAGAAATGTCAGAGTAAGTACAGAATGTGTGTTTTTTTGTTTTGTTTTGTTTTTTTTGTTTTTTTTTTTTTTTAAGATTTTATTTATTTATTTGATAGACAGAGATGACAAGTAGGCAGAGAGGCAGAGAGAGAGGAGGAAGCAGGCTGTCCGCAGAGCAGAGAGCCCGATGCGGGGCTCGATCCCACGACCCTGGGATCATGACCCGAGCTGAAGGCAGCGGCTTTAACCCGCTGAGCCACCCAGGCGCCCCTAGAATGTGTGTTTTAATGAGCTTTTGTTGCCATATGAATATAGGGGAAATTCTACTCTAAAAAAATACAGCAAAAAAAAAAAAAAAACCTAAAATTTTCCAAACTTTAAAGTGATTATTTGCTTTATAAATTATTTCTTCTCTATAAGTGTTTAGTAACAGCTCACTTATTAACAGACTAAGACAAAGGAAATGTAAAGCAAAACAATTGAGCCATAATCTGTTAACCGATCAAAAAGGGAAAAAACTGAAATTATTATACAAATAAAAAAATTTAAGGATTTTGAGTAAAAATGTGATACATGAATACAGTGAGGCATTTCTATCAAAGCCACCTCTAATCTTTCTTTCACTGAACTGTGTTTGGTTTTGTTTCCATAACAGGATAAAAAAGAAAACCACTAGAGTTTCTCTGACCATCGGTTCCCTGGTTAACGAAACCTCCAACATCAGATCAAGTTACTCTACCTTAGTTCAACCATTGTGTATTGACTCCCAAAGGGTATGTTCAGTGTTAAAAGCCTTCTTAGGGGGCGGTGCCTTGGTGGCTCAGTGGGTTAAAGCCTCTGCCTTCAGCTCGGGCCATGGTCCCCCGCATCGGGCTCCCTGCTCAGCAGGGGCCTGCTTCCTCCTCTCTCTCTGCCTGCCCCTCTGCCTACTTGTGATCTCTGTCTGTCAAATAGATGAAAAAAGTCTTTTAAATAAATAAATAAATAAATAAAAGCCTTCTTAGGGGTTCCAGCAGTGAGACACAGGCCCAGAAAAGAAGGAATCAATGCAACTTTCTTGAAAAGTATACATGAGGAGAGCCTCCAACTGTATAACCTCAAATAGAACAAGAAAAGAAATCCATGGGTTGGCCATTTGTCTGTGTGCCAAACCATAAGAGACAGTTGGTTTCTAGGAGTTCAGTCTCATAACAGAGTATTCCAACTATCCATGGAATGAATTCCCTTTTAATTAAAAAGGGGGTGGGGTGGGGAGATGCTTTTACAAAAACCTAACAGACAAGATAAGAGCAACTGTACAGAGAAGGAAAAAAAAAATCTAGTCAGTAAAATCTACAAGTTATTTATGCCTTTTATATACATTCTCTAAATAAGTGCCAAAATTCATCTCTTAAACATATTCACTCAGTGTTATATTTCACTATCTCAGCTGATGGTATGCTGGAGGACAGAGGAAAAACGGGTGGCAATGGAGCAGATACCCAAAATGACATTTAAATTAGATGCATTATCCTTTTTAAAGAGAACACCTGGGGTGTGGTTGGCAGCAGCTAAAACTGATTCAGTTGGTTCATGGGCACCATGCTTCTAGGTTTCAGGGCCTTGGCAGTATGGATGAGTGTGTCTTCTAGTTCTTTTTTTTTTTTTTTTTTAAGATTTTATTTGAGTGAGAGCAAGCACATGAGAGAGAACATGAGTCAGGGGAAGGGGCAGAGGGAAAAGCAGAATTCCCGGATGCAGGGCTCAATCCCAGGATCAGGACCCTGGGATCCTGACCCAAGCTGAAGGCAGACACTCGACCAACTGAGGCACCCAGGTGCCCCTCTCTCTTCTATTTCTTAAATCAGATGCAGAGTCCCTGCAGCAGCCTGTCCGGATCCACCTGTGTTGCCGCCCCTGTGTTTACCAAGGTAACCTATCCGTACTGCATGGTAGAGTTAGGAATTTATAGGTAAATTATGTGTGTCATCAAAGGGATGAGAAGGAAAAGAGAAAACTAAAAAGAACCTCAGAAATTATTATTTTATTCCTTCCCTGAGATACGTAGCCCTGGGCATCAGGCTGCAAAGGCTGGGCTGAGGGTCACTATGTCTCACCTGATAGAAGGACCTCAGATACTCCCTCTCAGCCAAGTTATAACCTGAAATGTAATTCCAGATTCTAGAGGACTCTAGCTGAAAATGGGAGAGAAGGGAAATTGGGGTTTAATGGGGATAGTTACCACAAATGCCACCCATTCATCAATGCACTGTGAGACCAAACATTATACTTTTTTTTTTTAAAGATTTTATTTATTTATTTGACAGAGATCACAAGTAGGCAGAGAGGCAGAGAGAGAGAGAGAGAGAGAGAGAGGAGGAGGAAGCAGGCTCCCCGCTGAGCAGAGAGCCCGATATGGGGCTCCATCCCAGGACCCTGGGATCATGACCTGAGCCGAAGACAGAGGCTTTAACCCACTGAGCCACCCAGGCGCCCCCAAACATTATACTTTTTATATAACATTACAACTCTTCACTTTTTAAAGAAAGTTTTCAGATTATTTATCTGAAATGAGCCTCAAACCCTCAAAAAAGGCTGAGCATTTGCTAGCCCTATTTCACAGATAAAGTGCCTGAGTTCCACAGAGGTCAAGAGTTTTCAAGTTCCTACGATCAGCTTCAATCAGTCAGTGGCAGAGGTGAGATTCTGGTCCAAGTCCTCTAAGTCCTGATTCAGAATCCTTAACAAATAATGCTGCCCATACTACCTGACTGATAATAAAGATTAAATCTGTAACTCTACATGTACTTAATGAAATCATATAACAAAGAAAAGAGTTTTTCAACTACTCTGTTTCCTATTTTGAACCTGGCTCTTGGTGAAGTGAGCAACAACTTTCTCTATTAAATTAAGATAAAAATAACTTACACATGCTTTAACTGTAAAGCACACTACAAAGCACAAAAGAATCCCAGCAACTCTTTGTTTTGACTAAAGTACAGTCAGTTGTCAATAATTATAGCGAAAAGCATACTTACTACCATTGGCATCCCAAATCATTGCATATGGTGAAAGTTTCTTCCATTCTGTGAATTCTGTTTTTGTTCTTCAGCATCTCCAAGACATTTTGACAACCAGCGGTCAGTTTGTCGCATTTGAATGCCGAGTCCAGGCAACAACCACAGTTCAAATTCACTGGTACAGAGAAAAAGAGCAGATAGCAAACTCTGAGGACTTCCAGATTCTGAGGAGAAGTATTGTGATAAGCTTTTCGATTTGCTTTTTATTTCAATTAACCTTGAAATCTAATTCATGTTTCAAAGTTTAATAGCTGACTTGTTACAGGCTCAGAAATTTCTACTGTTAAACAATTATGAGTTCAGATCCAAATGATTCCTTGACACAAACAAAAAAGAAAAGATAGCAGATAGCAGTTTTTCTCCGATGAAACAATAGTTTTAATAGCTGTGAAAGACTGGTTTGTTTTCACGAATTATCTTACTAATGAGTTCTTGGCATACAAACAAGAAAAAAATGTGAGAATAAACATACTTTTTAAAGAATAAAACAATTTAATAATGATGCACAGCTTTCTAAATACTTTATTATTTGTTTCCTACCAAATAATAAACTCAGGGAAGAGTAACAACTATGATGATCTACTTCATGCTCATCACTGAGTTTATAAGCAACCTTTCATTTAATCCTCACATAAATTGTTTTGAAGTGTGCATTGTTAATTCCACCTTATAAGAAAACTGAAATCAGAAATACTAAATGCCTTGCCCAAGGTTACAAAGCTAATAAATGCTGCAGGCAGGGTCCAAACCCAAAATAGTTCTTGCTCCAAGCAAAAAAAAATAGATTCATTTAAATACTGATGCAGCACAAATGAACCTTTGCACATCACGTCCAGGAAGAAAAACCTTTATTACACAGTGTGGCATTAGCATAGAGAAGAAATTTTAAATCATCTATAGCCACACCACCCAAACTATTACCCTGTTGTGTGTTTTTCTACAGTAATACTATAGTATGTTTATAATGTAATATTCAACTTCAATTAGAGAGATTCAAAGAAAAAGATTTTCTTGGGAGGAAGAGAGCACCGCAAGACCCAGGGTTCCATAATGGTTCCCATTCAGAGAACAGATACTTTCTTCATGTTAGAGATGAAGAAATAAGGCCCAGAGAAGAGTTTTCACAAAACCACAGGACAATTCAGGGCTAAGCAGGACAAAATACAGTTCTTATAGGACCCTGCCGAGTATTCATTCCATCATGTATCTTTTCCCGGTTTGTACAGAGTTTATAGTCTGTGACTCCACATTACAGTCAAGGTTGTACGTGCTTTATTTATTCAGGTTATTTATCATATACACATGGCCCCTCCTCCCAATTAAATTAACCGTCATCTTTTCAATTCTCTTTCTATTCCCTTATCTTTCAGAAGCTTCTTTATCATCCATTCCTGGTAAGCACAATTTTTCAACACCTCTTCTTTTTTTTTTTTTTTAAGATTTTATTTACTTATTTGAGAGAGAGAGAGAGAGCTCAAGCAGGGGGAGGGGAAAGAGAGAAGCAGACTCCCCAGCGAGCAAGGAGCCTAAAGCAGGGCTTGATCCCAGGACCCTGAGACCATGACCTGTACCTGCACCGAAAGCAGTCACGTAACCAACTGAGTCACCCAGGCGCCCCCAATTTTTCAATATCTTGACAATAAATGATTAAATCAAGATTACCATCAGAAGACTTTGCCTCCTAAATCACTTTTGCCATTATGAGTTCAGAGGCTACCGTATAACAACTCTTGAGCTGACAGAACCAAAGCAGCAAGGTAACTGGGATTTGTCAGTGTATTTATTCACCTATTCACTCACTCATCAGAGTACAGACAATGGCCATGTTCCATTCTGAGCACTGAGGCCGTCCCTGCCCTCACAGAGCACGCATCCATCCTCCGATCTGTGACTCGTGAGCTCTACAGTGAGGCAGTAAGGAGGTGTGATGACATCAAACATCCAAGTTGCTGACCATCCAAGAAGTAGGTGTAGTGCCTATCACAATGTGGCTGTCACCATACTATCGAATTATCCTGGTAATGATAACTTTTAGGTCAGCTCAGAAAATCATTACAGGGCCTTGATGCTAAGCACTAAAGCTACAGAAATCTAGAAGTCAAGGAAAAAAGTGTCACCCCTGCTTTCAAAGAACTCACAGTAAAGAGATGTGTCACAGACAGGTGGTAGGGACTCTGTTGGGATTATTTTAGGTTGCATTTCTTACTTATCTTCAGGAGCCCACTCAAAGGGGCAAAAGTCTAATCAGACAGATTTTTTTAAAATCCCCGAAATACTCTTTTTATTCCTAGTATCTACTTTACCTGGCATCCACCCACACTATTTGTTAATTTGGGGTCTCCCAAAACTCTGATCAAGTTGAATCTCTTGCCTTTCCAGAGGAAGTCTGCACCTTGAATATCACAGAAGCATTTCCTGAAGACTCTGGGGAATTCAAGTGCATTGCAGAAAATGAGGCTGGGACTGTAGTCTCCACAGCAAGACTCTTTGTCTCCCCAGGTAATTCCCCAGGTAATTCTTTTCAGGATCTCCCCGCTCCAATTCAGCCAAGAGGAGGAGGAAGATTCTGTTTCTATCTGAGGTGGTAAATAATTATATTTTTCAGGAGGAAAAGAAGTAGAGAAATCAGAGAGTTCTCCAAAGTCACCCATGAGTAAACTTGCTCCAAAACTGGCCTCTTTTCCCTGGAGCAGTGATAGCCACACAAAGGACAAAAAAACAGATGATATCCCAATGAACGTTATTTCAACTATTCCTGAACCAGGCCGTCACAATGAACATGAGATCCAGATTCCAAAGGAGGATTTCTCCAATGAAAATTCCTCTGAGCTACAACCACAATGGTAAGGGCAGACAGACTTAACACTTGCTCATTCAACAAATGTTCTTGGTCCTGCATACATAACATTGAACATGACAAAGTTCCTGCCCTTAGGGAGCTTGCATTATTAGGTGAGTCACTTAATTCTGGCATTTCTCCCTTGCCCTCCATCACATCTCTCACCAGAGCTGAAACGGTAAACCAAGTGCTTAGATCCACATCTAAAGATTTGTTACAGAGACTTCTTGGAAAAAAAAAAAAAAAA
>ML108261.1:0-25498 GCA_003697995.1 Taxidea taxus jeffersonii | reverse complement strand
GAACCTCAAACCAAAATAGTGACTGGAAAAACAGTAACAACAACAACTAAAAACTAATACTTAAAAGTAGTTTGAAATTTTTTGTTTTACTAGCATCTAAGAAGAGACCATTAAATATTTTACAAACCTAAAGTTACCTTTAGGTTAAATTTAGGTTAAACACCTTTAATAAAACTTAATAAATTAACATTCTTGACTATTTTCTAGTATAACTAAATGTAGCCTCTATTACAAAATAAATGATATGGAAATCTCTTTTAAAAAGAGATTTCTTGAGTAGTATTTGGGCCTATCAAGTGAATAAACTTATTATATTCGAGATGGAAGGAATCAAAGGTCACCTACATGAAGTTCCACATTCTACAAATGACTGAAATTGTAGATGATTGACTGATATTGTTGAGGGCTGCTTCCTCATGCTTCTATGACCCTGGGATAGGTATTTCTCCGAGTGTTTCTTACAATGAAGACAGTAAAGGAAAGAGTTTGAACTTGGATATTAAAAGACCTGGAACAACATATGTTAAGTACACAGTAGGAATTCATAATAGTGGCTATTACTTCACTGCACTGGCGTGTTTTTTTTAGGATCAGTGTATCTTCAATAACAGTCTATGACTATAATTTCTCAGTTGGTCTCCTTTAGCTTCTGGGATCTTTAGTTACCTGGCAATAGCTACCCTTAGAAAGATTTCTCATGAGGTCAAAGAAGGGGTTTGTGGGACCAAAGACTGCAATTTATTCAACAAACATTTATTAAGCACATTCCATGTGTTTCTGTCAGCTTCTGTGGAAGACTTCCCTTTGGAAGATAGCCAATACAGATATCTAAAACTTTTCTCCATGAGTACCTATGCTTAGCAGTGAGACTTTAAGATTTAAGAAGACACTGAGTCCAAAAAAAAGGGGGGGGAGCACTGAATCTATAATACAATATCTTTCATAGGAGATTACCATCTTTTTCATTTAAAAAAAACCACCTTTTAGAAAAATTACTCAATGAAAGTTCCATCAAAGTTAACAAGTTTGTACTGAATGTCAACTATGAGCCACAGTATCCCAGGGAAAGATAAAAAATAAATAGTCCCTCCCTCCCTCAGAGTACATTTAACTTCATTGAGGAGATACCTTATACCATGTAAGAGTCCATTACATGACTTCCTGTTTCATTTGAGTCTCTCTGCAAGCCTCTGTCTGATTAGGTTAGTAAAACAGATACTATCTTTGTTTTTCAGTTAATTATTAAAGCTCAGAGAGATTAAGCAACTTGTCTAATGTTACACAGCAAGAATATGGTAAAGTGGGCACTCACACTCAGGTCTCCAAAACAGGTAATAAGAAGCTTAATGTGTCTACAAAGTTGAAGATCATTAACCAAATTAATGGTATCATTTTTACTGTTTGACTCCAAACCTAGTGGAATGTCCATTACTACTTCTTGCTTGAAAAGAATGTAAGACCAAATCAAGCACTCAAAGGAGATTTCAAATTACAAGTGCTACAGTAGGACAGAACTTCAGTAATCATAGTGAATTATGCATAACCTGAAAATAAATGAAAATGTTCTCCACTCATTAGTCCTTCCATCCTCTATGTGGCATTTGCCTTCTCAGTTGATACAGCAGAAATTAGCTTCATCACATACATGTGACATCAGACTTCATAAAGACAAAGCTCACAGCACTGTTTTACAACAGAATACATAATTTACATTTTTTTTAAAAAAAACAAGAGCTATAAATGAAGAAAGGACGAATGAGTAACAGCTAAATAGCCAAGCCACCCTTCCACTGATGATAAGACAAGAAAGAATTCCCCTAACAAGCAGCAGGAAATGGTTCAGTGAGATAGTGGGAAGTTACCTACATACTGGGAAGCACTAGAATGATTCACCAGAGGCCCTTACTGATAATTTAGAGAAATAAATGAAAAAGTCTGTCTTGGTGGACAGGTTGGAATATAGTTCACTCACCTGCCATCTTATGGATTCCTCCAGTTTTAGAAAAATTTTTACCAAGTAAACAACTAAACCATTTGAATAGCCATATATGTGAGAAAACAAAAAACACCATTCAAAAAAGCAAACCAAACATTAAAAAGCAGAAAAACAGATTCATAACAGATTATTAAATATAGACTATTCACTTCTGACAATGGAGCCATGAAAGAAGACCTTCCTTTCCTTTCCAAAATCAGCCCTTGATCCCCTTACTGGGGCAAGAACCTTTGCCTAGATTTACCACCGAGCTACTACACTATAACCAATGTTGTATCTTACAAAAGCAAAGGAGAGAAAAGAGATAAAGCTTAAAGGATAAAAAGTAAATGGGATAAAATTCCTCCTCAAATATGGTATGTTTAGAAACTGCTCTAGGTAAAATTGGGGACGTCATAGTTAGTCCTGGGCATCTTTCCTACTTGCCTGGTAGGATAACAACTTAAACTTTTAGGTTTTAAGAGACCTCAAATCCAGTATCTCTACTTCCTTGCCCTAATCAAACCCTGTTCTCTCGAAGAACCAAGTATCAGTCACATATACCAAATTTAAAGTGCTTAGAATAGGGCCCTACTCATAGTAAATGCTATACTTGTTGGTTATTCTTGCTACTTTTATTGTCACTTTCATTTACATTTTAAGACTCCTAATTTAGATTAAAAGGCTTTGTCCCTATTAATGGAATCTGAAATATCACTGAGCAGATGTAGAGAAATATTTTGGGAAATTCCTGAAATAAGACTTGGTAGGGCAAACACCTACTCATCCAGTCTAGTATGCCTTTTCCACTGAGTAATGGCTGCATGCCCAGGAAGCAATTATCAAACTTCTCTGAACACCAAAGGAAGATACACCTACATGGTCAGCTGCAAAGAACTTTATATGGCTCATATGTGTTCAAACATCTATTGGATGGACCTACATGTACATGGTAATTAAATCAATACTAGAGCACCATGAGGTTGGGTAATAGATATGCTTTAAACAGGAGAAACATACCAAACTGAAACCACTAAATGGTGCTAATTCCACTCAATTGACCTGATCCTCAGGCCACCTACCCCTCTTTATTACTTCTGTTGTTGAATTGAAGTTTTCTTCCTCTGTAATTATTTAGTTCCCTTCACAAAAATGGACATCTAAATACCAAGACAGTCTCCTTAACGAAAAGAGAGAGGAAAGTATATAAATGCTAAGAGTTAAGGAAGATGAAGGAAAAGAGTTGACACTATAAAGCCCCAAATGTACAGAATGCTTATTTGTCTGGTAATTTCTTAAGTGTTTCAAAATTCCTGAAGAATAAAAGAACAAGGTCAAAGAGGCATATGCCATACAGATTCGGAAGCTTGCTAAGAAATCAAATCATGTTTTTCCACCTCCCCACCTCCCCAGTGACGTGTCACTGTGGCTTTCCTGCCTTTGCTGAGACCACACCCTGTCTCCTGAAACAAAATGCTTGAACTCTGCTCCACCCCTACTTGTATTTGGCAAGGGGGTGGAGGGGGAGCCTTCAGATGAACAACTATCCAGTACAAATCAGTTTGGAACCTATCAATCACTAGTCTTATTTCTGGAAAATTTTTACTGGATAGAACATCAGTCTCAGAATACTGGTTCCCTTTCAGTCCTTCCTTAAACAGGAAAGATTCCAAGCCCTGACCACGATAAAGAAATTGAGTTTTCTATATACTTTTTTCCATTTCATAACTCTATGCTCTTCTTCCTGCATGAGTCTGTGAAAGCTTACAGTCAAAATTCACATCTAAAATAAAGAGGACTACAAGAGAAGCTCAAGTAATCCCACTCCTTAAATATCACTAAGACATCTGAGATATTGTTTAGATTGTGGACTCTTACTTTGACATGCCAGCATAGGTAGATGGACAGGCAAGCACATCAGATGTCACAGTTTGGCAGCTGATAAAAGTCAGTGGTGCTATAATACTAAGCACAGAGCCACTAGATTAGTCTGTGAGAGAAGGGGATGCCTCTTCCTTCCCTTCAATAGTGGGTTAAACCCAGCTGGCACCCTCTGGAACGACGGGTAAGTCCCATCTTTATTTCTGCTACAGTTTGGGATTTTGTTTTTGTTTTTTGTCCAAATCAGAGGAACGTGTGCAAAGATGATCTTCACATAAAAACTTTGAAAGTTACAACATCATGTTATTTTGCCAAGATATGACAAGAAAGTAACTTACTTGTTCCACTGAAAACTGGAAGGCATTATAGAAAGGGTACAAGGAAAGATGGTTGTATGTCAATATTTTTAAATCATCATTTTTCCTTGAAAAGGCACATTTGGTCTGATTATAATTGTGGTGATGTCCTACGGCTTCAAAATATCCTCAATGAGTTTTTATGCAAGTCTGTGCTATATTAGAGATCGAAAGAAAAAAGTTAAGATTCTTAAAATAGGAACTTGCATAGTATTTTATTTATAAAGTCTCTATAAATTGTGTTCGCTTTGGCAGCACATATACTAAAATCTCTGTAAATTATTTAACACTATTTGGAACAAAATGACACTGTCATATAGAAGAATCCATTATAGAATTAAATTGTTGGACAGTAGCTACAAACATGAAGAAAAACTTTTCAGAGTACTCTGTTTGAACAACTGTATAAAATTTTGTTGAGACATGAGAACAATGAAACTTTTGAAAGAACATATTTTCAATTGAGCTTTGAAAAATAACAGTAATTGTTAACTATGTAGGCTAATACCAAAATGTACAAAATAGTTGATATTTTGAAAACATATATAAAGAAAACAGGGAACGTTTTGGAAAATATCTACTGCCTATTTGTTAAACAGCTTATTCCTTGCTTTATGAAATGAATCTAAATAATTTGTCTTCCTAAAAAGGAATTTAAGAACCAAATTTGGATTCAATTCAGCAATGGAATGAATAAGCCAGTAACTACAAAACTACATGCCTTGAAATAGAGTCCTTTTTTGAGATGATCTAATTAAAGCCTCCTTCTGGTTGTTTTCCTCCAACAACTTAAAGGCCTAATACAGTTAATTACTAAAATGCACTCTAGTTGAACATGCTTGTGTTTATAAACTTGGCTTTTTAAGTGTTCTTTTTCAACAGAATCTTTCTCTTGGCTGTTCAGTAGCATTTGTTCTTTCCTAAAAGTGCTAGTTTTAACTTTAAACTACATGCGCAGCCTTAGAATAAAGTTATTTGGTCTTTTTTCATTAGAAATGATACATTCTTCAAGATAGGAAATTAAACAATCTTAAGATTTCATTTTGATGATGACAGTTGGGGTAACTTTATCAATTAATGGTTTGATTTATTATTATCTCAGAGTTGATAATATTATGTAAAATTAAATATAGTTTGAACTAAATTACCTGATATTTTGAATAAAGACAGAATCAACACCACAATTCATAGGGCTAGTCTGTGTGTGTGATGTCTATATATAGTTCTGCTTAGGTTTACCATACTAATGGTAGAAATCAGAGGCAAATATAACTCTTCAAGGATGATTTTAGGAGCAAAAGATTCATCTAAGGAAAATGGGGATCAGTTATAGGAAGTCAAAAAAAAACCAATGCATAGTTGAGTAAGAGAAATGGCACTTATTCTTTCTGGTAAGGCATAACTAGCTTCATTCTGCCTTACTTCCTTCTATATATCCTTGTCTGTCATTTCAAAAGAAAAAGTAAGATAGAGGCTAAAACAGTTTAAAGTTTAATCTAAAATGTGTATGAAATAAGAAAAATAATAAAAAGTAACTCTAAGAGAATATCAACACCAATAACTAGATAATATAATCTAAAAATAACCAAAAAATTTACATATAGCTCTGGAATACAGTCAGTAACATGTATACACACAGAAAGACACATATACTCCTTAATTATCATCTATTTTGGTACTATGGTCAATTTGGAATCAAGGGGGAAAAAAGAGTGCATTGAAAGGTAAAAAAAAAATACACTCAAAGTTGACAACAATGATTTATGCATGTTCCCTCTCTACTTTATGGAATTCTGAAAGGTTGAAGGAGTAAATGCAGATGTTTATGTTCTTTATCAAGAAGCATGGTATACCCCTTGATTTACCAAGACATCATTCATCAGAGATCACCAGGACATTAATTAACTGGTATATATTGACTGACTATTCATTGGTTTTCATGAGCAATGGGAAGAATTCAGATAGAATGGGAGCTGACATGTTAGATATTTAACTACTAATAATTTAAATCATTAAATATTTCTATTTAATGAAACTGTACCCTCTGGGCAAAAGCTAATCTTAAAACCATTAAATTTTCACACTGAGCAACATCACAGAATTTCTTTCCACAAGTAACCACTTGGCAAACTCAAATTTCCTGCTCCTGTATCTTGAAGCCCCTGGCCATGTTTTTAGAATTACCCAGAGGCAAACAGACATTAATGAATCCTTTTTTCTTGTTCTCAGGAGAAAAGTCATTTGTACAAAGACAGAGATAAAGGAAGAAGTCTAGAAGCTAGAAAAGTTCCACCTTGAGGTGACCCTGAAAGCATATAAGACCAAAAAAAAAAGCATAGATTCTCCTAAAAATGTTAAACAATATTGTTTTTTATGCAAATATTGTAACTGAATCATTTTCTCCTTTTGAAGGAACACTACTCTTCAACAGAAGGTCACTCCATCAAAGACAAGAGCACAGTACTCCCAAGATCTCAAGAAGGAGAGGCAGACCAAGGTTGCTGCTGATTCCTTGGGACCTTCTGTGATTCCAGGCTTGCCACCCCAAATTCAGGACCCCACCCTTCCAGGAGAAAATCATTATAGTAATAAATTGCCTCCATCTTCCATATACCAGCTAAGCATGTTCAACTATGAACGTCCAAAACACTTCCTTCAATCCCAAAATCCATGTGGCTCCAGACTGCAGCCTCCCGGAACGGAAACATCCAGCTATTCTAGCCAGACCAAACAGTCTTCCATTATCATCCAGCCCCGCCAATGCACAGAGCAAAGATTTTCTGCCTCAACAATGAGCTCTCATATCACCATGTCCTCCTCTGCTTTCCCTGCTTCTCCCCAGCAGCATGCTGGCCCCAACCCAGGCCAAAGGGTTACAGCCACCTATAACCAGTCCCCGGCCAGCTTCCTCAGCTCCATATTACCATCACAGCCAGATTATAGTAGCAGTAAAATCCCTTCCAATGTGGACTCCAAGTAAGTGAATTTTTTATATGTGTGACTAATACTGCATATACACTGAGCTTTATCTGAGGAGTGGGGGGGAGGGGTAATGTCCTAGTTCACTATTTACTATCTAAACAGGTAATGTGACCTCAGGGTCTCTTTCATCATTCACCTAAAACACCCTGAACCGGGGTGCTGGCAGTAAGAATCATCTGACCCGTTCTCTAGTGTCCACACTAAGACCCAATCACCTATTACCACATACAATTACTATTACCTATTATTTTCCATCTTCAAAAAAAGATTCCTAACATACCCAAGAACAGTGAACTATTCTCCCAGTTAAGGTCCTCATGCTATAAATTTAATTGCTCTAGTTCTGGGCTCAGCGGAGATGAAGAGCACCTGTCTGCTCTTCCTCAGATAGGATTTCCTCTCACATAAGCAGAGGCTATTAAATGTCTTCCCGGTCTTAGTCTTTTCTTCCTATCCATTTCCCCTCTGATCCTGACTATCCATTTGGCTAAAAAGCAAAATAAAACAAAACAAAACAAAAAGAAACCAACTTTTTAAATAAAACTTGGGACTCAGATGCTGAAGTATGTGAATTTTCCTTACTATGATCAGAAGAAAGGCTTGAATAGATAAATGACCTTAGGGTTCCTGTTAGTAATTAAAACCATGCTTTGTCCAAATTGGTCGAGCTGATTGTTCTATCTAAATAAAGAGAAGACTACCTGGAGCCTTATGCAAACATGTACTACTTCCAAAGTCCTAAAACTATCCAAGGAGAACCTGATATGAATAAGGACACAGTGGTTGTGCTTTTTTTAAAACACGAACTAAATGCTCTGTGCTTATGCAAACCTAGAGCTATCAGTTTTCCTATCCGTTGGCTGGCTAAGACACCAGAGAATTAAATCAGAGGCATTTGAAAAACTGTCTGATGGAATATGTTTTGTTGCAGGCTTATCAACAGATTTGCTGAGATTCTCGATAATTTCTCTCAGTCCTCTCTGGAGACTAATTTTTCTAGTGATTCCTATTGTTGGTGACAACTCCAGAAACTTAGTTGAACTGACTACAGCAATTCAACCTGCAAAGAATACTTTCCAAGTTAAAAAATTCAAAATGAAGAAAGCCAAAAACATTTGTTAGAATCTTATATATACTAGGTTGAACCATTTAAAATGGCTGATAGTCAACTATTATTTTTCACCTACAAAACGGCATTCATAAGTTTGAACTAATATTTTTTAAAGACACTTTTAAGAATTAAGAGCCCTTGGGGCACCTGGGTGGCTCAGTGGGTTAAAGCCTCTGCCTTTAGCTCGGGTCAGGATCCCAGGGTCCTGGGATCGAGCCCTGAATCGGGCTCTCTGCTCAGCAGGGAGCCTGCATCCTCCTCTCTCTCTCTCTCTCTCTCTGCCTGCCTCTCTGCCTACTTGTGATCTCTGTCTGTCAAATAAATAAATAAAATCTTAAAAAAAAAAGAATTAAGAGCCCTCTCAGAAAGAGTTCCCTCCAAAATTCCAATTATACCCATTATCCATTATCATACATTATAGATTTTTCTTGTTACATTTTAGCCAGATGATCATTTTCCATCTGGCTTTCCATTATTTTCAGATTTCCTATATGAGCATTTTTAAATCTAAAGTAACCTTTTCTGGGGGTCCCAGGACAAGAAAAAAAAAAGTAAAATAAAATAACCTTTTCTGACTATACTATTTTTCTTGGTCTTTCAACCCTATTCCAAATATGTGCCCAGAAAAGAAAACTGCAAATAAATATTAAAGAACCTCAGCCATGTTCCTGGATCTGTGACAGAACTAATAGAAAAAGGCAAAAATGGAAAGTATAAGAAATAAGCATAGGAGGTCCCCAAACCAGAGATCAAAGCTACAGCTTTAGCTGTTCCATTTGCAGCAACCATAGACAACTCTTTTAATCTTCCCACAGCCACTTGATACTCATTCGGTGTCCAGCTGCACAGGGTGGAAAGCTCTGGCCCTTTGAACATTTGTGCACAACTCCCTCATTGTTATGGTGGGCTTTAGTTTGCCCTGCCTTCAAAAATAATCCCTTGGATTCTGACCTACATTGCTTTGAAACCTTTATTTAGCTTTTCACCAGTAGGAAACCCTAAGCAAACATTTTATTCAGTCAATCAAACCAAAGGCTGGAAACTGAGAACTCTAATTCTAATTATTCCATTCAAAAAGCCTGCTGTATGACATTCAGCATGTGTTCTTTACTTGCTCAGTCATTCAGTTTTATGATTTATAACAAAATTAAGGATTTGGATGATTAATGATAGGGGGAAAAGAGACCTATAAAGCAGAGTGCAAGAGTACTATTAGTTTATAATATGAGCACATATCTAGTCTTAACACACAGGCCATCTATAAACTGAGGGGGGAATTCTGTGAATGAATTGACTAGGTCACATACATTATCAGTGATTTTCAGGCTTGGTTTTGATAACCCTTCAGGATTTCTCAGATATATTGCATTATACTATGACAGCCTAAAAACAAAATTATTTAATTCTAATTCACTTTAACATGTGACTTTTATAAAGATGGCAGGCTAACATAAAAGAAAAAAGCTATGTGGTACCTGAGTGGTTTAGTTGGTTAAACATCCAACTCTTGGTTTTTGTTTAGGCCATGATCTCAGGGTGGTAAGATTGAGCCTCACATCAGGCTCCACACTCAGTGCAGAGTCTGCTTGAGATTCTCTTCCTCTGCCTCTTCCCTCTGGCCCTCCCCTCACTCACTCTCTCCCTCTAAAATAAATAAAATAAAAAATAAAATCTTTTTAAAAATAGGCTATTATAACTTCATATAGTTAGAATAATAGGAGATCTATAAGACCAAAGGAATTTTACTACTTTGACATGAGAATTCAATCTTAAAATCAAGAACAAAAACAAAAAACACACATACAACTCACTATTTATTTAAACACTTAGTCTGGGTATTTACTTAACTAAGAACAAACCAGACTTTAGTTAAGCATTAATACAGACAACCCTGAAGACCTGTAAGACCTGAAGACCTGAAATGTAAGGGGGAGAAATGTATACCATCAACTTTCAATACAGAGCATCTTGAATACAATTAAAAACATTCATTCATTCAGCTGATAAGAGTAATACCTATACCAGAAGTCCATGTTAGTGAAAATAAATATTACAATGGTGAGTAATAAGGCATCTTTTAAAATTCAGAATGTTGGGACGCCTGGGTGGCTCAGTTGGTTAAGCGGCTGCCTTCGGCTCAGGTCATGGTCCCAGCGTCCTGGGATGGAGTCTCACATCGGGCTCCTTGCTCAGCAGGGAGCCTGCTTCTCCCTCTGCCTCTGCCTGCCTCTCCGTCTGCCTGTGCTCGCTCCTGTGCTATCTGACAAATAAATAAATTTTTAAAAAAAATCTTTAAAATTCAGAATGTTTACAATCTAGAGATTACTCCAAGTCCCCAAAGCAAGAACTGAAACTCTGGCTCCTCTCTGAAGAGATACATTTCCACATAGCTATAAATTCTTTTAATGACCCTTGAGAATATCTGAACAAGAACAGGTCAGAAAAGAGATCCAGCCTGCCTCATCTTGATAACTGGAGAACGTTTATTTTCATAATGCTAAAATATTCACTGAGGGCAGTGACCAGTTACCCTCCATTAAACAGATATAAGCACACACCCACAGGGCCCTAAATGAATAAACTAGGTGAAATCTGAACAAACAACTGTCAAAGTACGAGCTACCTAACAAATGTGGTAATATAGGAATCCCTAAATACTACACTCTGTCACAATCAACAGGGGAACTCAGGGAGGGGTAAGACCATTTTTCAAGATAATTTAGGATTAGAACTTGAAATACAGATTTAAACCAAACTCTTCAACTGCTATTCGAATTTGCTTTCTTTTTCCCCCAAACCCCCTTTGCATTCAGGTTACATTTCTTTCTCCTTCCTCCTCTTATCATTCCTTTCTTTCTCTAAAAATCACTTCAGCAATGTTAAAGAAACCATTGTAACTGTAAAAGCTATTTGTTATATAGTACCACACTTGAATTATGTACAACAGGAAATTAAAAGGAACTGGAAATTAAAAGGAAAGCCAGATTATGTCAGCTGCAGACTCCATTCAAAGCAACAGAATATTCACTAAATACCAGTGGTTATATTGGTAAATGTCTAACAATCAGCTCTGGAGAAAGGAGTTAGGATTTGTGGTAGTAAACAACTTCCCCAGTATACATACTCCCATCACCACCAATTTCAAACTGTCAACATGAGATCACAGGGAGCTGACAATGGTACCCACCCATAAAACAAACTTACAAAATTCAATTATAAGACTGGAAGAACTCTCAAGCTGCCAGTAACTAGACTTACTCTCTCTCACTTATTAGGAGAGATCTTCAAGGAATGACATCCTCCTTATGACTAATCTAATTTGTTTCTCCAGCCACTAAATTTTAATTTTCCAAGACTTAAAAAAAAAAAAAGAGGCTGGTAACCATTCTTATTAAATTCCTCTTGACTGTTACTAGAAAACTGTTTTTAATAACAGTAATAGTACTAACACACTAGATTCAGTAGTAGATTCAGCCTATCTAAAGGTGACTGACAGAATGAGGTTAATTACATTTTAGTACCACATCTTTCTCTGAAGATATTTTTTTTAAAAGACTTTTTTCTGGGGTACCTGGCTGGCTCAGTCAGAAGATCATGTGACTCTTGATTTCACGGTCCTGAGTGGAAGCCCCATGTTGGGTGTAGATTACTTAAATAAATAAAACTTTTTAAAAAATCTTTTTTCTTTTTAAAGCTATCAACAACCCTCATTTGGCCAACCTGTAAATGCTAAACCATCCCAAAGTGCAAATGCTAAGCCTACCCCAAGGACTCCTGACCATGAAATACAAGGATCAAAAGAAGCTCTGATTCAAGATTTGGAGAGAAAACTAAAATGCAAGGACAGCCTTCTTCATAATGGAAATCAAGTAAGCAAAGTATCTATTTTGCACAAAAATCCAATCAGACTATAAAATCTAATCTTAGTAAGAAAGCTCTTTCTGTCTCACAGATCTGTATCCTTATGATCCGCAAGGGGTAGGATTATCTAAAAAGAGGGACTATTCGGATCCAATACCAAATGAAAACATTGTGATATTTTGGATTTAGATCCAATACCAAATGAAAGCATGAAAACACCTCATAGTTTTCAGTACTAAAAGAATGACACAAAAAAAGAATGTAAAACAACATAAAAAAATGAAGAAAAGAAAAATAAATCTTAATAATTTAATGAAAATTTTGTTTTAAGCATTACTCCTCATAAAATATGTCTAATGACCAAGTAACCAACAGTCAACTTTTTCACATACTTTGGTTTATACTACTGATAGACACATAGCTATGAGATTTATGATATAACTCTTCTGTACCCACTGTATTAGTCACTTATCTCTTAAAAAGCACTATATGCCTTAAACCTAAAAATATTTAACATACAAGTTGCACTGCTTTCAACCAGAAATCTGACATTCAGTGTTGATTTAATAAAAGTTATTTCTCCATGTGAAAATATGCAGTACTATATTCAAAGATGGAGCCAAAGAGACCATGCAGAACAAAATGGAAGGCGAAGAATTTCCCCTTACTTGAGATAGCCTTACTTAAGGATGATTATGCCTGCTTTTCCCAGGAGCAAGAGGAAAAAAGATGAGGGAAGTGGCACTAGAATGGAACAGAAATGCTTTGAATGAAAACAAAGTTTTAAAACAGTATACCTCTGTAATTCAATAGACAGAACCATACTTCTTTGGTATAATTCTTGGTGGTTTTAAAGTAAGGAATACAAACAACTTTTATTAAATCTCATTACTACCTCCTTAATGAATGATTACTTTAAAGCGGCTCACATATGAGGAGAAGATGGCTCGCAGATTGCTAGGACCACAGAACGCAGCTGCTGTATTTCAAGCTCAAAATGACAGTGAGGCACAAGACTTACCACAGGTAAATTATAATAATCTTTACTTAACTGGAATATTTTTCTTTCATGTGATTTATAAATGTGTTTTTCCAAATGCTTATAAATACAACTTGAAGCAAAAGTCAATCACTTTCATGCTCCATTCGGTATAAAAAGGAGAGGCCATGATGAGCCAAAATATACAGAAACTTAGAATTTTATCCCATTTTCTGGTATTCTAGAATCAGCATATGAAATGTCACAAAGACAAAACACCAGAAAGCTAACAGTGTCACTTTTCATCTGGACATTTAGGGGTCTATTACACATAGAGCTCCTTTTCCAGTGTCAGCAGGAATAGATAATTTATGAGTTGTAAACCTTTAATTGGACAGAAGTTAAAACTTTAAGCCAAAGTAATTATAACCTTTTCTCATAAGCTGTTTATTATTTCAATGTTTTAAAATATAATTGTGGAACTAATGAAACATCCAATTCCCTCTGTTTTTGTATTCAAAACTGCTTCTTATTAAAAACAAAACAAGGGGGATGCCTGGGTGGCTCAGTTGGTTAAGCGGCTGCCTTCGGCTCAGGTCATGATCCCGGCGTGCTGGGATCGAGTCCCAACATCGGGCTCCTTGCTCGGCAGGGAGCCTGCTTCTCCCTCTGCCTCTGCCTCTGCCTGCCTCTCTGTCTGCCTGTGCTCGCTCCTGCTCTCTCTCTGACATAAAAAAAAAAAATCTAAAAAAAAAAAAAAGGGGGGGGGCGCCAGGGTGGCTCAGTGGGTTAAAGCCTCTGCCTTCGGCTCAGGTCATGATCCCAGGGACCTGGGATCAAGCCTCGCATCAAGCCTCGCATCGGGCTCTCTGCTCTGCAGGGAGCCTGCTTCCCCCTCTCTCTATGCCTGCCTCTCTACTTGTGATCTCTGTCAAATAAATAAATAAAATCTTTTTTAAAAATTAAAAAAACAAAACAAGGAACAACAATAAAAAAGCCTTGAGTAATGGCTCAAACATTAACAAAAGGATCCTTTCCAAGAATGGATAAACTTTAGAAAGGGCATAAAGTGAATATCCCACAGGCTTATTTCTGATCAACTTCATTCTAAAAAGTAAACTTAACCCTGAAGATAAATATAGAGTTGGAGAAATAGACTGAACTGTTACAACTGTCTTCCTTCTGTAGTTATCTCTCATTTCTTGCCAAAAATTCCAAAAGAAACTGGAAGCCAATGTGATTAAACTGGGCACCCAAGAATTCCAAGCTTCTAAGCACAGGAAGCTAAAAATAGGATTTTGTTTCTGTTACATGCAACTACTAAAAAGGATGGAGCAGGGTCTAACAGTGCAACTAATTAGAAAATTAGAACTTGAATCTCTGGGTACTCAACAGTTCATACATTCATTCAATTAATTATTTTACATGGAACACCTACTGTGTGTTGGGCTCTGAACTGGTACAGATTACAGCAAGAAGATGGGAAACTGCCTCTATTAGTAGAAGTAACTCAAAACAATGTTATATTGATGGTGCATGTTATAAATTCAGTGTATGATTTTGAGGGTAAGGATCTATCATTTTTCTCATTCATTCTTTAAAAACATATAAAACATTCTTTAAAAACAATAAAAGTGATGGTACCAAGAAAAAAGACAACAGCAAAACATACCATTATGAAATCAGAAAGGATAAATCTTAGGGTTTTTTGGGTATGCTTCAAATACTCCAACATGTCCAAAATGTCATCAATCCATATGTCATCAGGTTACATAAAGCCAAAATGTCATCAGGTTACAAAAAACTGAAATGTTACACCTCTGAATATGAACATATACATACTCAAACTACCACTATAGGAAAAATTAAAAACTTAATTTGGATAGTTTGGGTTTATCAGATTATTTTTATTTTCTACCAAAAAGTTAGTTGATTTGATAAATGAATTTCGACATGTTGCTTAGAGAACCTTAAGACTAGCCAATAAGGGGTGCCTGGGTGGCTCAGTGGGTTAAAGCCTCTGCCTTCGGCTCAGGTCGTGATCCCAGGGTCCTGGGATCGAGCCCCGCATCAGGCTCTCTGCTCAGCAGGGAGCCTGCTTCCTCCTCTCTCTCTGCCTGCCTCTCTGCCTACTTGTGTGATCTCTGTCAAATAAATAAATAAAAACCTTAAAAAACAAAACAAAAAAAATCTTAAAAAAAAAGATTAGCCAATAATTGTTAGAGTTGTAAGAATTTTAAACTTTTTTTTTTAAGACTGATTTATTTATTTGACAGAGAGAGAGAGAGAGATCACAACTAGGCAGAGAGAGACAGGGAAGCAGGCTCCCTGGCTGAGCAGAGAGCCTGATGCGGGGCTCAATCCCAGGACCCTGAGGTCACGACCTGAGCCGAAGGCAGAGGCTTAACCCACGGAGCCACCCAGGTGCCCCTAGAGTTATAAGAATTTTAAAATGACCAAATACATTAAACATATTCATCCCAAAATAAATTATTTGTACTCAGATTTGCTGCATTGCTATATAGATGTTTTTCAGATATTTGATATGGATATATTTTTCACTAGTCTTCCCTACTATGCCAAACACAGTAAAACACACAACATAAGCACCAAGTTTTTGGTCATTTAATTATGGTTTCCATCAATTTCTGGTTTTATTCTCAAATAGAAATAATTTTCCAGTGCTTAGATATAAATCCCAAAAGATATCCGCTTAAATATACCTTTATTAAGCAGGAGGTAATTAATTTTGTTTTTCAAACCTTCTCAGAGCTCTACACATATCTTCTATCTTCTATGGTGTCTATCATGATTTTGTGCCATGAGCTAAAAAGAGAAGTATTTTCCAGTCTAATATGTGTAAATTGCTGTTGGTGCACTTTTGAGCAGTGGGCATAATACCCTGTATCAACTGCCAACAGAAGTGACTTCATGTCTATTCCTGTTTTACTAAAGGACAATCTGTACTATGTGTTCCCATTTCAAATACACCAGGGTGACACTTCACCCTTTGTTGTAAAACAGTCATATGAAAAATGAACCACCAGGAATTCTAAGGCTAGCTAATTTTCATATATTATATCTGTTTAACGGTCCTATTAATTCTGAGGATTTCCTGGTAAAGTATTAGAAGCTCGGTGCACTATATTCTAGTTGCTTAAAACAGTTAACCCTTGAACAATGCAGGAGTTAGGGGTGCTGAGCCCCCCTCATGTAGTACAAATCCACATATAGCTTCTGACTCCCCAACAACTACTATTAGCCCACTGCTGACCAGAAGCCTTACCAGTAAATAGATTAATACATATTTTGTATACTATATGTATTACATACTATATTCTTAAAATAATTTAGAGGGAAAAGATGCTGAGAAAATACATTTAAAGTACTGCACTGGGGCGCCTGGGTGGCTCAGTGGGTTGAAGCCTCTGCCTTCGGCTCGCGTCATGATCTCAGGGTCCTGAGATGGAGCCCCACGTCCGGCTCTCTGTTCAGCGGGGAGCCTGCTCCCCTCTCTCTCCCTCTCTGCCTGCCTCTCTGCCTACTTGAGATCTCTGTCAAATAAATAAATAAAATCTTTTAAAAATAAATAAATAAATAAAGTACTGTACTGTAGGAGCACCTGGGTGGCTCAGTCGGTTAAGCGTCAGCCTTCAGCTCAGGTCATGATCCCAAGGTCCTGGGATCAAGCCCCGCATTGGGCTCCCTGCTCAGCGGGAAGCCTGCTTCTCCCTCTTCCACTCCCCTGCTTGTGTTCTCTCTCTTGCTGTGTCTCTGTCAAATGAATAAAATCTTTAAAAAAAATAATTTGAAAAAATACTGTACTGTATTTATCTTTAAAAAAAACTCACATGTAAGTGAACCTGTTAAGTTCAAACCACTGTTGTTCAAGGTTCAACTATATATAGAATTAACCACGACTGCACAAAAACAGGAAAGAAATGTTCAACTATGACTACTTAATTCTGCTTCATTTCAAGCTAACAACCACGTTAACATTCTCACTTTGTTTTAATTTCAAGCAGCACAACTCAGAACATGCCCGACTGCAAGTTCCTACATCACAAATAAGGTAAAAAAAAAAAAAAAAATTAAAATTAAAATTCTTAATCTTAAAGAAACATTTTGCTACCAAAAATATTTTCAGCTTAAAAATGTAATATTTACAGGGGCGCCTGGGTGGCTCAGTGGGTTAAAGCCTCTGCCTTCGGCTCAGGTCATGATCCCAGGGTCCTGGGATCGAGCCCCGCATCGGGCTCTCTGCTCAGCAGGGAGCCTGCTTCCTCCTCTCTCTCTGCCTGCCTCTCTGCCTACTTGTGATCTCTATCTGTCAAATAAATAAATAAAATCTTTTTTAAAAAATTTAATATTTACAAAGCCTTGCCTCCTACACCTTTTATAAAAAACGTGAATTTTCTAATGTCTGAGAGGATGGTCAAAATTTTTATCCATTAATTCTCAGAATTATCTCAGAGTTTTTTTTATATATTTTGGTCAAATAAGCCAAGACCACATGTCTATGTTAAGAAAGTTCTTCATGGGAT
This sequence comes from Taxidea taxus jeffersonii, assembly GCA_003697995.1. Classification (NCBI taxonomy): domain Eukaryota; kingdom Metazoa; phylum Chordata; class Mammalia; order Carnivora; family Mustelidae; genus Taxidea; species Taxidea taxus. The sequence goes on along the minus strand of ML108261.1, from coordinate 7,809 downwards.
GCCTGGGTGGCTTAGTCGGTTAAGCAGCTGCCTTCAGCTCAGGTCATGATCCTAGCGTCCTGGGATCGAGTCCCGCATCAGGCTCCTTGCTTGGCAGGGAGCCTGCTTCTCCCTCTGAAACGGCCTGCCACTCTGTCTTCCTGTGCTCATTCTCTCTCTCTCTAACAAATAAATAAATAAAATCTTAAAAAAAAAAAAAAAGTTCTTCATGATAATTGAAACCCAATTCCAATTACTAAATCATTGCACGTGGTAAGAACAGTCCATGGGGTACTCTGCATTTTAATCAGTTTGTCAACTTACAGCTTTGTACAAGAGACACAAAGATGTATAATTTGTACCAGTTGTTTTTAAATTGCTACCATTCCTAACAATCATTAAATATGCCATGTCCTAAGGTCTCTCTATTGTTATTACACTACCGCATAAAACAGTATAGACTCTGGGAGTTCCAATACAATGACTTAACTGTATTTGTGTAAAAGGAAGAACAATGACAACTTTCCTACAGAGTGATTATTAAAATATTTTTGTAGAAGTAGATCGTCTTCAAGGGGAGATGTGAATGATGAGGATGCAATCCAGGAGAAATTTTACCCACCTCGTTTCATTCAAGTGCCAGAGAACATGTCAGTTGAAGAAGGAAGATTCTACAGAATGGATTTCAAAGTAAGAGTTCAAAAATACTGGAGGAAAATTAACAAGATACTGTGTTTTGAAAAATGTCCTCTTCCAAATTTGAGAGGCAGGGCAGGGGGTCGTGGGAGCTAGGGAGGGAAAAAATGAAACAAGATGGGATTGAGAGGGAGACAACCAATAAGAGACTCAATCTCATGAAACAAACTAAGGGTTGTTTGGGGGTAGGAGAGTAGGGATAGGGTGGTTGGGTTATGGACATTGGGGAGGTATGTTCTATGGTGAGTGTTGTGAAATGTGTTAAGACTGGTGATTCACAGACCTGTGCCCCTGGGACAAATAATACACTGTATGTTAGTAAATTTTTAAAAAGTCCTCTTCCTCTTCATAACTTGCTACACACCTGGGGCACCTGGGTGGCTCAGTAGGTTAAGTGTCCAACTTTTGATTTCGGCTCAGGTTATGATCTCAGAGTTGTGAGACTAAGCCCCATGTCATGCTCTGTGCTGGGCATGGAGCCTGTTTAAGAGTCTCTCTTCCCCTCTGCCCCTTCCCACCCCTCTAACAAAATAAATAAGTAAATAACTTACTGTACACCTTAACAAGTAACATGTATAGTAGGCAAGAACAAAAATTCTGGAGCTAAGCTTACCTGGGTTTGAATCTTGGCTCTGCCACTATTCAGCTGCGTAACCTTACATTAAGACAGTCAACCTCTGTGCTTTTTGTCTCATCTGTAAAATGGAGTAACAAATGTACCTACCTCATAAAGTTGTTATGAGGATTAACTGAGTAAACAGGCATAAAGTACTCACAACAGTGCCCATTCCATACTAAACACTTAAGTGAAGCTACCAAAACAATGGGATTTCTAAAGCAAAAGTCCTCTTTAATTCTTCTCCATTAAAAAATTCAAGCCAACCTGCTCACTTGGCCTTGAAGAGTTCTTCAAGCTAGAAGAGATCTTTAGAAAGACCTACATTCTTAGGGCACCTGGGTGGCTCAGTTGGTTAAGTGACTGCCTTCGGCTCAGGTCATGATCCTGGAGTCCCGGGATCGAGTCCCACATCGGGCTCCCAACTCCACTGGGAGTCTGCTTCTCTCTCTGACCTTCTCCTCGCTCATGCTCTCTCTCAAATAAATAAATAAAATATTAAAAAAAAAAGAAAGACCTACATTTTTATTATCCTCATGTTGGAATCCTTTTCTTACCTCTTCTAGATTCTTTATGAATGAAAGTATATGAATTTAACTGTTATGGGTTATAGAAAAATACAACAAACTGGCATTTAAACAGCAGACTTACAGCTCAAGGGCATTCTGTTTTGGTAGTCATTGACTAGATCAGCAATCATGACATGCATGTCCCTCTGGGACTTCACCTGCAGTCACCATAATCGAAAAAAGCCAGAGGACTTCATATTTCTTATGGAGACCTATATAACATAAATTAATGTTCTAAATAAAGTAACTGAGAGATCTTAAGGAGCCTGAGGCTACATACGAAAGGGTTAGATGTGGTTTGAGGTAGTCTGAAAATATTAAATTCAACTCAAGAGTTTTAATTTCCACTGTTTTTAAGAAATTGTTGAAACCAAATACCTTTTTAAGCTCTTTCTTTGCATTTTGAACCACAAACCCACTCAGATACTGGAATTGTTTAAATTTATAAATAGACAAATAGGTTCCAGTGATGATATAATTTAAAAATTCTGTCATCTCCTTCTTGTGTTTTCCTTTCCAGGTAAGCGGACTGCCAGCTCCTGATGTGTCATGGTATCTGAATGGAAGACCAGTTCAATCAGATGATCTTCACAAAATGATAGTGTCTGAAAAGGGTTTTCATTCACTCATCTTTGAAGTGGTCAGAACTTCAGATGCAGGTGCTTATGTGTGTGTTGCCAAGAATAGAGCAGGAGAAGCCACCTTTACTGTGCAGTTGGATGTCCTGGGTAAGCCTTCCAAGAGATCTTCAAGAGTTCCTTAATATCCAGCAGTATTTTTAAAAGCAAGTGTTAAAAAAGAAAAGCCCAGATGACTTATTTAAGGTTACTGTCTACACAACCCAACAGAACGTCAATTTTTATCTAAAAGTCACAGGATGGGGAGGAGGGAGGGAGCAGTTTTGAGAGAAACTCAGTGAAACTTCAAGGACAGACCTAGAACTAAAGCTTTTCAGGAAAGGAATTAAAGACACGGTGCAATTTTGGACAAAACAAAGTAAGACAGTACAGGTGACCCTTGAACAACATGGGTTTGAACACCACATGTCCACTTACATGCAGACTGTTTACAACACAGTACTGTATGTTATTTTCACTTATGATGTTTTAAATATTTTTTCTCTGGTGCACTTCACTTTAAGAATACAATATATAATACATTATATATTTTCAGTAAAGCTTCCAGTCAAAAGTATGTTATTAGTAGTTAAGTTTCTGGGGAGTCAAAAGTTACGTACGGATTTCTGTCTGCATGTGGTGGGGTGGGGTTCTCCAACACCCTGCATTGTTCAAGGGTCAACTATATAAGCATTTCTATATATAACTGAAGGATCTTAAAGTGGAAAACATTAGTCTGACCGTATCTCTGATCTATAATCCAAAATAATCTGATTCTTATCTTTACAGAACTGTCATGGTCACAAATAATTTAAAACTGAGGAATAAATATTAACTTTTAGCCTTAGTTTATACTTCTTTTTACTTGAAACTAGTCTCTATAACAAAAATACACCGACTTGCTTTAAAAAAACAGGTATGGCTAAACTCATGTCTCAAATTTGCCTTCAGTAAGGCAGTTTCTTATAAAACTTAGGTACTGTTTTAAAATATTACAATTTAAGGGCTTTAAATATATATTACATTTGCAATGGTTTAAGCCATGGCATAATGCAAAACAAATACTTTGCTACAATTCACTGTTGATTATATAAAATCTTGATTAAGTTAAAGGATGGACAATTTCCTTGAGTCTTCATTCTACTCAGATTAATGAAAAACCTTTAAGATTATTTTACGATATAATAATGGGCCTCACTCTAAGGGAAAAAGTAGTGATTTGGAAATTAAAAAAAAATCCAATTCAGGTGATTAAGCTCTGGACAAATCTTGTTGTGCCAATAGCTCCAGAAATACTGTAACATCAGAGCTAAAAGAGGCCTTGGCAGGCATCTGTCCAATTTCATTTCTCCTTCAAAAAGCTAGGGTTACAGTAGTATATAATTTCTTCTTTTCCTTCAGGTAATTAAAGAAATGACATGACAATTATAGACATTTGTATACTATTTTACAGTTTATAAAATGTTTCTTCATTATCTCAGCTGATCCTCACAATATTTTGGGTAGTAGTGGGAGGCAGAGCAGTCACTATTACCTGTATTTCTTTTAAAACGGGTTTTCTAGATGCCTGGGTGGCTCAGTCGGTTAAGCCACTGCCTTTGGCTCAGGTCATGATCCCAGAGTGCCGGGACTGAGTTCCACAACTGGCTCCTTGCTTGGCAGGGAGCCTGCTTCTCTCTCTGCGTCTGACTGCCACTCTGCCTGCTTGGTGCGCGCGCTCTCTCTCTGACAAATAAATGATAAGTAAATAATCTTTAAAATGGGTTTCCTATTTATCTGTTCTACAATAGATAAAACTGAGCCTCAGCGAAACCAAACAAATTTTTCCCAATTTGGCATGGCTGGTGGGGCAAATAGACAATTTGAACCTAAGTTGTCTAGTCTTGCCACCACTCATGATACCTCCTTATTGAAGAGACATAAATGAGAATATAACTTAAATTCTTTGAATGAAACATGATTATAAATTCAATGCAACATTACATTACTGTTTTAGAACTCTATTTGGTATAATACAAAATAGTACTACTATACGTTGTTTTAACTAACACTAAAACATAAAGCTTCCAATCTTCCTGAGTTAGTTTTTTAAAACTTTTGTGTTAACACACAAATTTCCTAATACCTTGGTTTGACTTATCTTCTTTTTATAATATTCTGAATACTTGAATTATTTTTTATTAATATGTAGCAAAAGAACATAGAAGAGCACCAATATTTATCTACAAACCACAGAGCAAAAAAGTTTTTGAGGGAGACTCAGTGAAACTAGAATGCCAAATCTCAGCTGTACCTCCACCAAAGCTTTTCTGGAAAAGAAATAATGAAATGGTACAATTCAACACTGATCGAATAAGGTAGGATAAGTATTTTTAGACATAACTGTAGTTTATTTGGGTGATTCCAGTCGTACCTGAAATGCATTATAAATGGCATGCGTTTGTAATCTCACTTTGTCTAGTTTTTAAAACATGTAGAGAAAATACAACAAACCTCATTAACCCCCAATTCCACTAATCAAAAATTTAGGGCATAAAGCTAGGATTTACCTTTTTACTAACCATAAAGAAAGATGGCTCAAGGAAATAATGACACAAATAAAATTAAAGGGGGGGATTAAACTCAATAAAGCCAATAGCTATTTGGCACTGACTAGGTACAGTCTCAGAATGTCCAAATGCTTCAGACCAAATGCTTCTGACCCAGAGGGTCAGAGTCTGAGGCATCATAAATAAAGTTTCACAGGAAAATTAATACCTACCCTTCATTTTTTTATTATTGTTTCTTTTCAGTTTATATCATGATAACTCTGGAAGAGTTACTTTACTGATAAAAGATGTAAACAAGAAAGATGCTGGGTGGTATACTGTGTCTGCAGTTAATGAAGCTGGAGTGACCACATGTAACACAAGATTAGATGTTACAGGTATGTCATGCTATCAACCCAGGGACTTAATCAGAAATATTTGATAAAAAACAAATCTCAGCATAGTATAAGAATAATGAGTTGTGACTTTTTTTCTTTTCCTGTCTGATACTGAATATCTAGGGCAACCCATTTGTTTAGAACAGGTTTTCTGAATTAACCTCTTTTTGATCTTATTTCAGTCCGTCAAAACCAAACTCTTCCAGCTCCTAAGCAGTTACGTGTTCGACCAACTTTCAGCAAATATTTAGCACTTAATGGTAAAGGTCTGGATGTGAAACAAGCTTTTAACCCTGAGGGAGAATTTCAGCGTCTGGCAGCTCAATCTGGACTTTATGAAAGTGAAGAACTTTAATGAAGTTACCAATACTGGAAAACACAACTAAATTATTAGTAATATATTCAATTAAAATTTTAAAACAAATCCAAAGCTGTATTAACAGATTATGGCTTTAATTAGGTAATATAACTAATATATATTTATAATATTTATCCTTTGACTCTTGCACATTCTTCTTCTCTGGTTTGCGAAGCCCATGGAAAATCTGGGTATATGGGTTTGTAATTGTAGAAGACTATCTTAAAATGTGATATTTTAACACTTAAGTCATACACATTTAACAATTACAGGTTATGAATTAATGTTGACTTTTTAAGCACATCTAATGCTTGTAATAAGGTTTACTGGTACTGCTTTCTAAATACTGTTTCACCCATTTTCTCTTATAGGAATAAGAAATAATAAATCTACAAGGTATAGATTATCTGAGTGTTCCATAGTTCAATGTCAAAAGAGAATAAAATTTCAAATATTTAAAACAAACTGTCTTCTCTTCACAAAAGTCTAGACCTTTAAAATATAAATTCTGGTTTCTATACACTATACAATACTTAACAAAATCTAAGAATAACAAGCTCCAAAAAAAGCAACAATATTGTGTTCTAGAACTGTCTCAATGAAGCTCACTTACAGTTCAGTCAATGCTTCCAGAAATTAAGCTAGACTTTCCATGGTTTGCACTTCAAAAGCAAGCAACCACAATAACTAAATCCTGACAGAATCTCTCCTGAAACTGTGATTTTGTTTTAACCAAAAAAAGCCCCTAAAGTCTTCAAGACCCTTGAGTCTATTGAGCTCAATGAAAAAAGAATAGTTTGTAGAGTCATCTGCTTAATTCTTACATTTCATGTAAATTTGAATGCCTGGGGTCTGGGGGTGAGTGTCCTCCTACGTTTCAAGTTCATATAATCTATTGCATTAGAAAGCATAATTTTGTGAGCATCTGAGAGTCTAAGTACAGGAAAGGGAAAATCCTGTTATTGCACTATTCCTTAAGCTAGGACACTAGCCCTTTCTTCTCAGGCCTCCGGTCCACTGGCCATGGCCTTTTGCTAGGCCTCTCCTGTTCCTTTTATCATTGATAGTCTTTGACCGTCTCTGCTGTGTGGCCTCCGTTTGTTTTTTATCTACACATAAAATAGCATTTATCAACATCACTCGACATCTCTTTCAGGGAAATAACAAAAGCGGCTTTATTTTTTCTTTCCCCAACAGCTTGATGGTTTTCTTTGCCGGCTGCCCCGGGGCCTTCCTACTAAATTCCGTTTCATTTTCCTTTTCTCCAACATGAGACTCTCTCCTGTCTCATATCCTGGCAGGGTTCTGGATGCCTTAATTTACAGCCAAAGCTCTTTGGTTTACAAACCTTCCCATCTTTGCAAAGCTTCTGGGCCAGATGTGAGTCTGGGCTTCCCAGGTCTCCTGTTTGGCCTACTCTTCCACATAATCACTTCAGAGCTGGATTTTTTTTTCATTCTACTTTATCGTTTTCTTTAGCCACATTGGGTGGCAAGAGGGTGGAAGCTATTTCTAGCAGCAGCTCTCGGTTAACGAGAACCCATGTCTGCAAGCAGCTGCGGCAGAGTGGGCGCTTGGTTAGGAATTCGGGCTCTGGCGTCCAGCCGACCTGCCCCGACCACCTGTGCACTTCGGTAAATCACTGACCCTCTCAGCGCCTCGGCGTCTCCAGACCTAAAATGAGGATAAAACACCTACCTTTCAGGAAGGGGGGATGTGAAGACTAAACAAGCCAATAAATGTAAAAGGTGTTCAAGACACAGTAGCCCGTTAGAATTAATTACTACGAATTTTACGACCAACCCCAGGCCCCAAACCAGGGTCGCCGGAGAGGCCGGCCCTCCGCCATAAAAAAGACGCCGCGGCTTCCAGCCCCGCCTCAGCTGCCGGCTTGCCAGAGCGTCCGCGGTCCGCATGCGCGCTGGCCACTTGTAGCACGGATTGCGCTGGTGCAGGACCCTGAGGGTTTGCGCAGACGCAGGAACTAGGTGGCGCGGGTCGCAAAGTTACGCGCAGGCGCGGCCGCCCGAGGAGGTCGAACGGACGTC
>ML108260.1:112497-160155 GCA_003697995.1 Taxidea taxus jeffersonii | reverse complement strand
CGAAAATAGACTCAAAATGGATGAAGGACCTCAACATGAGAAAGGACCTCAATCCATCAAAATCCTTGGGGAGAACACAGGCAGCAACCTCTTCGACCTCAGCCGCAGCAACTTCTTCCTAGGAACAACGCCAAAGTCAAGGGAAGCAAGGAAAAAAGAACTATCGGGACTTCATCAAGATCAAAAGCTTTTGCACAGCAAAGGAAACAGTCAACAAAACCAAAAGACAACTGACAGAGTGGGAGAAGATATTTGCAAACGACATATCAGATAAAGGGCTAGTATCCAAAATCTATAAAGAGCTTAGCAAACTCAACACCCAAAGAACAAATAATCCAATCAAGAAATGGGCAGAGGACATGAACAGACATTTCTCCAAAGAAGACATCCAGATGGCCAACAGACACATGAAAAAGTGCTCCACATCACTGGGCATCAGGGAAATACAAATCAAAACCACAATGAGATACCACCTCACACCAGTCAGAATGGCTAAAATGAACAAGTCAGGAAATGACAGATGCTGGCGAGTATGTGGAGAAAGGGGAACCCTCCTACACTCTTGGTGGGAATACAAGCTGGTGCAACCACTCTGGAAAACAGCATGGAGGTTCCTCAAAAAATTGAAAATAAAGCTACCTTATGACCCAGCAATTGCACTACTGGGTATTTACCCTAAAGATACAAACGTAGTGATCCAAAGGGGCACGTGTACCTGAATGTTTATAGCAGCAATGTCCGCAATAGCCAAGTTACGGAAAGAACCTAGATGTCCATCAACAGATGAATGGATAAAGAAGAGGTGGTATATATATACAATGGAATACCATGCAGCCATCAAAAGAAATGAAATCTTACTATTTGTGACGACATGGATGGAACTAGAGCGTATTATGCTTAGCGAAATAAGTCAACTGGAGAAAGACAACTATCACATGATCTCCCTGATATGAGGAAGTGGAGATGCAATGGGGGTGAGGGTTAAGTTGGTAGGAAAAGAAAAAATGAAACAAGATGGGATCAGGAAGGAGACAAACCAAAAGAGACTCTTAATGTCATAAAACAAACTGAGAGGGTTTGGGGGGGAGAGGGGTCAGGAGAGGGTGGTGGGGTTACATTATCTGTTTAAATAAAAGAGCTTAAATTAAAAAAAAAATGCTTCGGTCCAGGCAAGAAATACAGATACCTAGTCAAAACCCAGAAATAGACATCGAGATGGCATCCTAGTTCCAAAGACTGAGCCATCCTGCAGGAATAGAGAAATAAAGGTACTCACGTAGCATACTAAGGACACAGAAGGGGCAGCAAAGAGATTATGGGAGCCATAAGTATGTCTACCAGTCATAACTAAGTTCCTTAGCAGATGGAGCTGAAGCAATATATCAATGTTCACTCTTGATCAAATAGGTCAGGGAATTGGGGTAAGGCTGAGTCTGCAGGTAGTGAGATATCAGGGGATCACATCATGGGGGTCCACAGAAAACAGGACAGGAACACTGAAAGAAGTATAGAAGAGTACTATATCGGGAAACAGGAAATCTGGGTTGTCAACCCATCACTGAGCAGGTGTGTGACCTCAGGAGAATCACTAAACCTTTCTGATTCTCCTTGTGGATAAAAAGAGGACATACTACCTGTCCAGCCTAGCTCACAGGGTGACAGCATTTGACATAATAAAATGTATGTTGAAGTGTTTCATCATTATCAATGCACTACCTGAATATAAATTCTAATGTAACATACTTCCTTTCAGGGTTTCTATGAGAAGACATTTCTTGATAAATAACTTCAGGTTAAAAACAAAACAAAACAAAACTATGAGTTGACAACATCTGAGAAAAAAAAGAAAGAAAATATCCAGTTAAAATCAGAGTAAAACACTCCATTTTTGCAAAAGTCCTGACTGCAACACTATCAATATTAAGATAATTGCCTCCATCCTCCACTTGGTTTTGTCAGTGAAGGTACAATTTGGGCTCACTAAAATGGCATCATCAACAAAAACAGCTGCAAATATGCCAAAAGAAAATTAAATTTGACTATCAAAAATCAACATAAAACCAAAAATAACCCCTGACCCACAGTTGCCTATGATTCAAATGGAAGTGGAATGTTAAATTAACTCTTCAGTATAAAATGGTATCTGATATGATGGTAGCCCGGTGCTGGTGGTATAGTGGTGAGCACAGCTGCTTTCCAGGAAGGTAGCACATACATTACTGTTGTCAATCTTAAGGGTTTAACATCTAAGGTACTATATTAAACACAAAGATGTCCATGATAGTAGAGAGACCACAGACATTAGTCTCCCCAACCTGTTCTACCCTTGACAGTTATTTTCCCTCTCCACACTTTCCTCCTTGTTGTTGGGGACCATAAAGAAGACTTTGATGTTTCCCAGACAACTTTGGCTTTTGCTTCTTATTGATCTTACAATGTGCTTGGCGTAGATTGGCACTGTCAATATAGGTAGAGGCAAGGGAGAAAGAGAAAAAAGGCACACACCAGATAGTTCTTTTCATAGTCTCTATCCCAAATCCATTGAACACCCTCTTCTTATTCTGCACCCCCACTACATCTCTTATAGAAACATCTTGTAAAGCTATTTTATCTTCTGCCCAGCATATTCTCCTTAATTTCTACTTAACCCCAGCATAGACTCCCTTACTTTTCAAGGTGTAATTTTCTGTAACCAAGTCTTCCCTGAAATCTTCATCTTTTCTCTTCATGGATCAGGTGTCCTAATCCATACTCACCAGTATTGTATGGAAAAATGTCTTTTGGTCTCTTACTATGTGGCCAATCATGTAAGTTATCTGTTCGGCAACAAGTGAGTCAACACATATTCCAGCTTTTCCAAAGATTTTGTGGAGGATTTATTACTAATAATATTTTACAGATGATGAATAGGTTAAATAACCACCTGAAGGTAAAAAGTTGGAGAGTGGTAGAGCCAAAGAACCTGGCTATGTGTTATTCTAATATGCTTGCTTTTCCCTAGTGACTCCCAACATTTTACTTCTCAGTACATTGTAAGCTAAGTAGGTTTTTGCAAGGTGCCTAGAAATCTACTCACTGATTATAACACTGTCTCTAAAGGAAAATACATTTAAAGTCACAAATCACCAGTTGACAAATGATCATTTGGACCACAATCAGTTCTTGAACTGGGGATTACCTGCATTACCAGAGTGGGCAGAAATATGCTCTTGATCCAAATGATGAATCACGTGGCTGAGAATTGGGCTGGAAAGTGAGCACAAATTTTTCTGACTTTGGGGTCTCTACTTCTTCTGCTCTGCTGGTGAACTTGTGTTTTTCTACAAAATCAAAACTCATTACTCCCTAATGTCTCATTTCCTTTTTGAAATAGGGCAAGCTAAAAGAAAAAAAGTAAATAAATTGTACAAATTCTAAATTTTGCCACAAACTCAGTTGATAAAGGTTTGAAAGTTGAGTTGAAAGCTTGAATATCTCCAATGCAAATAAAGTTGAAAACCTTGTTTCTCAAATTTTAGTTTATAAAAATCACCTAAGGATCTTGCTAAAATGCAAAATTTGATTCAATAGATCTGAGATAATATCTTTCTTCCATTCTTCCTTTCTTCCTTCTTTCCTTCCTTCCTCCCTTCCTTCCTTCCTTCCTTCCTTCCTTCCTTCCTTCCTTCCCTTTTGCATTTCTAACAAGCTCCCAAAATGATGCTGATGATGCTGGTCTCCGGATTCTACCTTGGATAATCATGACTAACTTCATGTAAGGATTTTTCAGACTTTGACTACCAATATGGTAGGTGTCAATTAATGTTTATTGATTTTAATTAAGTAAAAATACCTCACCTAAAATTTTAAAAACTTTACATAACTTACACACCACTCTAGCTGAATTACTACAGTCTTTTAATGAGAAGAGTGTCCCTAGCTAGCTATATAATGATATTCCCTAGCCCAATGTAACTTGATGTTATAAATACATTCCTATTTCCTATTTCCTTATTTTTAAGGAAAAAAAAACCCTCTATGCTTTTGACACTTTCTGGATTGTATGTAAATAATTAAACAGAGGCCAATATTTTTTTTTCTTCTTAGAGAAGATAGCATGAGAAAAATAATGGGAAAGAAAACTGCTGACTGTACTATCTCAATGACTATATGAAAAATAAATGCTTACTCTATATATACATCAACTCAAAACCCACAGTTCTTAATATGGCTCCATAGGGCTTTACTGATGCCTACACATTTTTTATTGCTACTGAATAAAGTCCTTCTGACATAAGTATTTGACTTCTGACACTAACAAAACTTTCTATGGTGGTCATCAGAACATCAATTCTCTCATATGTCAATAAATGATGTAGTGTTTATTATTTAGCAGATACAGACAACAAAAGCAGTTGGTAGAAATGGATATTGTATGGATCCTATGTGTGACTTGATAAAAGTTCATAGAATTGAATTTCTTTTATAACTGCAAGTTAAGCAATAAAGACTAACCTGAACCTCTCTAATAACATTTAAGTTTCCACTCTACCTTTGATGATGGTTTCTAACTCTTGAATACAAATCAACACCGATTATGAACACCTATTTTAATACCAGCATATGATTTATTTATTCCTGGTTGCATTAATTTTTTTGTGGGAGTCTTATTTTTCTTATTTTTGTGTCCAGATTAGCATTGTCTTCTTCTGGATGTGACAAAATAGACCACAAAGAGACTACAGCATTTGCTTTGGAAGAATACATTTTATTACTTCAGGTTGTCTCTACAATTATAATTCATAATTTAAGCCTTGAAATTATACCTTATATTTATATTGTGTTTACACTTTCCCAAAGCAGTTTTTCTTCCATTATGTTACTTAACCTACAGACATCTACTGTAGGTTTATAAAAACTAGTAAGTTTGTATTATTTTCCTCTTTCATTTAAAGGCGTTTCACCCACCCATTAGTGAAAAATCATGCAACTCAATTTGAAAAAGGAATCCTCTGTTACCAAAATACTAAAGATCCTGTTTCTTCCGAGTTTTATTTACACATTAAAGATAAGAACCGAAGGTTAAAAGGAGGTCAGTAATTACTGATCTATTTGTATATTATGAACACTGAGATCTATCTGTTTTCATTTCTTCAAAGGAGAATCATTGTCATAGACCAATAGTAAATAAAATAGTAATTAGTAAGAGCAGAAAAAATTTTAAAAACTGCCTAAGACTCCAAGTAGGCAGTGACCCCGCCGTTGTTACCACTGTCTCTGGCTGTTGTTGTTTAAATGGAAACTTAGTTCCTGATCAGAAGACACTTCAATGGCAGTTGCTACTTTTTAATGTTATTACTTAGAAGAACTTGAGATACAAAATAGTTTATTAGGTTCTGTTTCCTGCATCAAGTTGCCCTTCAGGATAAATTTTCCCTTAATTGGTCTATTTTTAAACTGTTTTATACTCTATTCTCTATCCTTTGGATTCACAATCAGATTAAGAACATAGCAGAACTATCTAATGTCTTTAGCTCTTTTGATATAAAACAAAAAGTACAAGAGACCTTTCAGAGATGGAGTAAAGCTTACATTCTGAAACAAAGTCAAAGAAAAAAACAAACAAAAACTAAAAACTGGCCTCATATTAGTAAATCAATCTTCCTAAGCACCTGGTAAAGTTTTTGGATAATATCTTACAGTATTTCTAGGATTGCAATAGAAATTATATCTAAAATATAATGAATAAAATTATTATAGTATTTGAGATGAGAAAATAAATACTATATATTATCAAAAAAATTTTTTTAAGATTTTATTTATTTGACGGACAGAGATCACAAGTAGGCAGAGAGGTAGACAGAGAGAGAGAGAGGAGGAAGCAGGCTTCCCGCCAAGCAGAGAGCCCGATGTAGGGCTCGATCCCGGGACCATGGGATCATGACCTGAGCTGAAGGAGAGGCTTTAACCCACTGAGCTACCCAGGCACCCCCAAAATATTTTTTCCAGTGATTCATTTAGAGATTTTTAAGTGCTTCAAGAAAATGTCTTTCAAAAGATTCTATCAAACACAGTTTAACAACAAATAGGAACCAATAATGAAGAGGTTTTTGATAAGTTAAATGATTAAAAGCAGCATATCAGATCAAGCAGCCAGCTGATGGACATTGAGCTTCATAATCAATTTGAAGGTTTGTACTTCTTACTACTTTTTGACCAAGGTAAACCTCTCGGGAACTTTATATTCAATAATATATATTTCTTTCTGTCTATAGTTGGAATGAATAGCAGAGAACTAATGAAATTTTTTAAAAGATTTTATTTATTTATTTTAGAGAGACACAGAGAGAGCTAGAGGAGGAGCAGAGGGAGAAGGACAAGCCAACTATGCTGAGCACAGTGCCCAACATGGGGCTCAATCCCACAACCCTGAAATCATGCCCTGAGCCAAAATCAAGAGCTGGATGCTCAACCCACTGAGCACCAAGGTGCCTCAGAACTAAGATAACTCTAAGTCTTAATTCAAGCCTACTTTTCAAGGAATGATAATCTAGGACATTTACAGATATGAGATGCCTCAGATCAAATAAATCCTGATCCACATTAATCACGATCAACTTTTCCTAGACAGAGATTTGCATCTTTTAGGAAGGTGCTCCATGCCTATTTAGGGTCACAGATCTCTTTGATAATCTCATGATATCTATAGCTCTTAAGTGCAAATGCCCCCAAAATTAATAATTAGACACTTCAGTGGGTTTTCTAGATTCCCAAGAGCTTGATGCACAAACCATGGGATGAGAACAACTGAAAATAGAAAAGAGACAAGTAATTCACTCAATTATCTTTGAAGTTTTATTTATGAATATTTTTACATTAAGTATGACTCTCTTCTCAGATTTATTTCTTAGTATAATCATAGTCTGTCTGGATAAAAATTTCTCCATAAAATATTTGTTTCATACTTAAGCCTCACACATTCTTTTAAAAGAAGAGGCCTTAGACTATCTGGAAAAATGAAGTTCAATTTATTCAGTCCCACGGGTTTTGTTTTATTTCTAACTATTTAATTTCTTCTGAAGAGAAAATAAATATAATTGTTAGTGAAAAATAGGGAGATTGAAGTTAAAAAAATATAAAATCACTAAAACAAACCTGTATAAGATTAAAGAGGAAAAATTATGACTATCTCAGTAGATACAAACTAGTATTTTTTTAAAGATTTTATTTATTTATTTGACCGAGATCACAAGTAGGCAGAGAGGCAGGCAGAGAAAGAGGGGGAAGCAGGCTTCCTGCTGAGCAGAGGGCCTAGATGCTGGACTCAATCCCAGGACGCTGAGATCATGACCTGAGCCGAAGGCAGAGTCTTAACCCGCTGGCCCACCCAGGCAACCCTAGTGTTTGTTTTTATCCCACATTTATTCATGACTAAAAAAAAATACTCTAGTCAAACTAGGAATAAATGAAACATAATCTCAACAACCTGCAATTAACATTACATCTAATGGTGAAATTTTGAAATACTCTAAAATTGGGAACAATGCAAGAAAAGCACTCACACCATTTCAATTCAACATTGCATGTGAGGTTCCACTCAAGTAAATAAGGCTAGAAAAGGGAAAAAAAGAAGGAAAAAAGAAATAGATATCAGAAAAAAAGAAGTAAAACTGTTTATTGATGATATAATTACATGTATACAAAATCTCAAGGAATCTGCACAACAAACAAACTTTTCCACTAAATCCATAAGTGAATTCATCAAGATTTCAGGATATGGTCAAATACAAAAATCTATAGTATTTCCATATGCAAATATTAAACAAATTAAATATGTAATTAAAAATTAATTCTATTGGGGTGCCTGGGTGGCTCAGTGGGTTAAAGCCTCTGCCTTTGGCTCAGGTCATGATTCCAGGGTCCTGGGATCAAGCCCCACATCGGGTTCTCTGCTCAGCAGGGAGCCTGCTTCCTCCTCTCTCTCTGCCGGCCTCTCTGCCTACTTATGATCTCTGTCTGTCAAATAAATAAATAAAATCTTTAAAAAAATTAATTCTATTTAAAACATTAAAGATAAAACATCTGAGGACAAATTTAGCAAAAGTTATAAAAGTGCAAAGCATGTTGAGAAGATTCAACATTATTAGAAGATTTAATACTTTAAACATTGAATATAAATATTTAACAAATAAAATATTTATACAAATAAAACAAATATATTATTATATTATTACATATAATAAATACAAATATTCAATATTATAAAGACGTCAAGTCTCCCTAAACAATTCACAATGCAAGTCAGATCAAACTCCCCAACAGACTTATTTGTAGATACTGAGAAGTTGATCTAAAATTTACATAAAAATCTAATGACCTCAGGTAGTCAAAACAATCTTGAAAAAAACCTGAAGAGCTTATATACCTGCTTCAAGACTAATTATAAATTTATGCTAATCAATACATTGTGGCATAAGGATAGATATAGACAAATAAATGGGTGAGTGGACCAGCATAGAGATGAAATAAAAGCACACATATTTAGTCAAAGGATTTTTTTAAAACAAAACTTCTTATGTCATTCAGTAGAGAAAGAAGAATCTTTTAAATGAGTGGCACTTGAAAATTAGGCAAAGAAAAATGGAAAATTGGTTCATACCTAATGCCATAAAAAAAATTCTAGATGGCTTACAGATGTTACTCTGAAAGCTAAAAAATTTTGAGCTTCTAAAAGAAAACATCTTATATCCTTATATCCTAGAGATAGGCAAAGATTTCCCAGACAAATACAAATATCAATGACCACAAAAGAAAAACTATAAACTAAACTTTATCAACATTAAGAAGTGCAAAAGACACCATGAAGAAGGGGGAGAAGCCAGTATAAGACTACCAAAACAAATAAACAAACAAACAAAAAGCCCATGATGTGTAGTCTGAGAAATGACTCATCTTCGGAGTATATAAAGAACTCATACAAATTAATAATAAAATGACAAGCAACCAAATACTAAGATGGGGAAAAGTTTTGGAGAGAAACTTAACAACAAAAAAGGGTATACAAATGGCCAAGAAACACAAATTCAAAAATTTAAGATGCCCAACATGGTTTGTATGTAGGGAAGTACAAATAAAACCACAATTAGTTACCATAACATGTTCAAGAACATGACTAAAATTAAATCAGTAGTTAAAATAAATTTGCAACACCCAAAATTGGAGAAGATATAGAGTAGCTGGATATCTCATTAATTGCTCACAGGAGCATTAAAAATGCTATGACCACTGTGGAAAAATTGGTATTTTCTTAAAGTTAAATATACAACTACTCCATGACCTAACAATTTCACTCTTCATTACTGAAGAGTGAAAATGAAATAAAACACATATGTCCACATAAACATGTAATAGAATGTTCACTGAGGTTTATTTATATTAATAAAAGTTGGAGACAAACCAAATATTGATCAATAGGAGAACGGATAAACAAATTATGGTATATCTGTACAATGGAATACTACTCAGCAATAAAGAGGGAAAAATACTGATAATGGATGAATCTTGAAAACATTATGCTAAGGGAAAGAAACCAGAACAAAGAGTACATACTGTATTATTCCATTTTTAGGAAGTCTAACAATGGCCAAAACTAATCTATGGGTTTTATACTTCTCTAGTAGGAATTAGAATAATTTTTGTTTCTAATGGGGGGAGACAAATAGTGAAAAGGGACACTAGGAATATTCTGAGGTGAGGGCAATGCTCTATATTTCAATTGGTTTGTTGATTATATGAGCATACACTTTGTCAAAATTCACTGAACCCTATATAAGATCTACGAATGTTACCGTGTAATTGTACCTTATTTTTTAAAAAATATTTATCTATTTATTAGAGAGATAGAACACCCATTGAGGGAGAGGGAAAACAAGACTCCCCGCCGAGCAGGGAGCCCAATGTAGGGCTCGATCCCAGGACCCTGGCATCATAACCCCTAGTCAAAGGCAGATGCTCAGCCAACCAAGCCACTGAGGTGCCCCAGTACCTTATTTTTTTAAATCTAGTTAAAACTTTAGGATGGCAAAAGGAGTTTCTTGCACCTGGTGATTTTCTTCTCCGAAAGTGGTAAAATTGGCAGCTGTGGGTCCTCATGGAGAATTTTGGAAAGTGTAGGAAGCCTGAAACTCAGTGGTTCTTAAATTGGCTACACATTGAAATGACCTGGGGAGTTTTAAAGAGTAGTGGTGTCCGGGTCTCACCAATGAGATTCTGATTTAGTTGCTTTTGGGGGTGGCCTATGAATCAGAATTTTTAAAAGCTCCCCAGGTAATTCTAATGTGCAGCCAAGTTTGAGAATCACTACTAAAACTGTTACTGGAAGCATGCCGCACTACCTCTTGCTTCGGGTAAATATTTCCAAGCAGATAATGATATATTTGTCATTACAGTCCTATAAAAACCATGTGATTCCCATGCATATGTGAAGCCAAAAATATATCAAACAACAGCAAAAAGGAGATAGCACTTCACTTAATAATATTGATAAACCAGAATCTCCTGGCCTATGTTTTGTTCCTTGACATCTACTCTCATAGCATCTTACATTTTCCCATATATATAACACTTGCTAGACTTGTAATATGTCTCTTCCACCATCTTGAAACTAAAAGAAAGTGAGAGTCATATGTTTCTTTTTTACCATTATATCCTTAGCACCTGACATATCATGAAGTTTCAATACACATTCATTGAATGATAGAATAATCTCCATCTCACTTGGCACTAGGCAGCTCATGGGAATGATGAGTGTTCCTCTCATCCTCCTGCTCATGAGAAAGGAAAAAATAAAGACATGCCTAGCTTTTTCCCCCCACCTCCACCCCCGCTTAGGTCCATGGTGAAGAAGCGAGAATGTTATGGGAAAAATCTGTTTCTATATCTGTACAAGAGTCAATGTAGTCTTAGGGACTTGTCAACCAACAATATGACAAGTCATAGCTAAGTTGAAAGAAAAAGACTGTGACATCTATGCAGGGGAGCAAATGGGGAAAGTGGAATTTTGACTGATGTTAATCATGGTTTACTATGGGACTGCTATTGACAGGGCTACAAGCAGCTCACTTCCCAGAAAAACAGATGTGCAGGTCACTCTTAGTTTTCATAAATTGCTTAAGAATAACAGAATATATCAACCTCTCATGAGGAGACCACTGGAGCAAGCATCATAATTTAACATGTAGCAGAGTTTAGCAGTCCTTAACCTTCATCTCAGTAGACAGCTGTTCTGCCATTTCTTATTTTTTCTATTTTATTGGTCTTAGATTATCAGCAATAAATCAAGAACTGGTGCTGGCGCTGCACCACGGATCTACTTCCAGTGCAGACAGGGACAAAGCTGCTGCAACACTGTAAGTAGAATACTTCAGGAGTCAAGCCCAACACAGTTTCTGGAGCAAGAGATATAAATGTTTGCAACTTTGCAGCTCTTTCCCATATTACACATTGTGGATGCTTTGGTATCAGTAATCATGGTTGCTGGATAAAATACCTGACTTACCCAATCCATCCCTTCCCACATCCTCCTCAGACAAAATTGCAATCAAAACTGCAGATATATTGAAATTTTCATTTCAAACCACACCAAACCTTTTCTTTCTCTCCAACGAATGTCTTAATTGTGGATTATTAAAACGTTCCTTCAAAGAACTGTCAGAATGCTACCCACATTACTTATTAGTGATTGTTTCAATGAGCTTCTTGACATTTTCTGGAATTCACATATACCTTATTAGAAACAATAATATGGGCTCAAGTGCTGATTATTTCTAAAACTAGAAATGGAGGTTGTAGTTATATGGTTCTTTTGGAGGGGGGAATATATTTTGTTTTTAGAACAATTCTAAACTAATGAGCCATTCAGAAGCATTACATATGTTCCATTGGATATAATGCAAAGAAAATCATCCCCATTTTTCTAATATATAGTACATGCTGTGGCCTGGGTCTATCCCAAGAAAAAGAAAGGTAAAATGATTTATAAGTCATGAAGGACCCATTACAGTGAAGAAGGCATTCAGTGTCTGTTCATAAGACCTATATTGAAATATCCATGATATAATGGTTAGAATAACATGAAAATGGTGACCACGTTTTTCTAAACATAAGAGTAATATTTTTGCTTTAAATCTATCATCACATAAAATATAATGAAATTTTAAGCAATAATAACACCTTAGCAAGTGGCATTATTATTGTTATTGAGAAACAGATTGAAGCAGTTAGGAGACTGTTGGCTGACCTGAGACATTTTCTATGTAAAATGTAAAGTTGGAGGTAGCAATCAATGTTAATTTAATATGATTAAAACTTTTCAATGGAAAGTGAATATTTCTGTGCCAGACCCTAACCTGAAGATTTAGACCAGTTCTTATTTGTTAATTATTGCTGCATAAAAAATTCCCCGAAAATTTAGCAGCTTAAAAATAAGAAACTTATATTAACTCAGTTTCTGTGTGTCAGAAATCTGGGAATGACTTACCTGGGTGTTTCTGGCCCAGTATCTCTTATTCTGAGACCACAAGTCTGCAGTGGTTGCAGTCATCTGAAGGTTTGACTGAGGCTAAGGGATCCATTTCCATGGTGGTTCACTCAGGCAAGTTAGTGCTGGTTATTGGTGGGAGGCCTCAGTTCTTCATTACATAAACCTCTCCATAGGGTTTCTTAAGTGTCCTCATGACATGTTAATGGTTTTCCGCAAAGCAAGTGATGCAAAGGCAAGAGTAGAGCCATAATGTCTTTGATGAGCAGCCTCAAAAATTATAAATCCCTCATTTCTTTAATATCATTTTGGTTACACAAGTCAGCCACATTTCATGTGGGAAGCGACAACACAAGGGTGTCAATATCAGAACAGAGTCACTGAGGGTCACTTGAAGCCTGGCTACCACACCAGTGGACATATATAAAGAAGGAATGCCTTAAGTAGTAGTGACGGGAATAAACTAAAGCTTATGTTAGTCTATTACACATCAGATTACCATTCAAATTTGTTTATAAAGAAATACATAAGAAGCAGTTCTAGGCACTGTTTACCTGGTTGTGTCTTCCAATGTATTAGCTATACAGGTATCTAAGGAAGTTTCATAATATAATCATCTTTCTCCAGGGGCCCTTATTCTGAATTTTAGCTTACTTAGAATCTTCTTTCCTAAATTCCTAAATAAAGAGTTATTACATCATTTAGGACAGAATGTTCCCATGATGGTTAATATTATGTGTCAACCTGACTGGGTTAAGGGAGGCAGGTAGCTGGTAAAACATTTCTAGGTGGGTTTGTGACAATGTTTCTGAAAGAGAGTACATCATTTGATTTAGTAGACTGAATAAAGAGACCAGCCCTCACCAGTATGGGGCGGGGATGTGCTGGGGGAAAGGGCCATCATCCAACCCAATGAGTGTTTAAATGGAACAAAAAGGTAGAGGAAGGACAAATTCTCTCTCTTCTGATCAGGGATGTCTATCATTTCTTGCCTCAGACTTCAGAGCTCCAGATTCTCAGGCCTTCAAACTCCGGGACTCACATTAGTTGTCCTCTGATTGTCATGCCTTCAGACCTGGAATGAATTTATACCACTAGCTTTCCTGGTTCTCCAGCTTCTGAATGGCAGGATATGGGATTTCTAGACTTCCATAATCACATGAGCCAATTCCTATAATAAATCTCTTCATATATACTTATATACAGGATAATTGGTTGTGTTTCTCTGGAGAACCCTGACTAAATAATTCAGTTACTTTATCAGAAATGCCAATATTTCAACATAGGAATTAATATCAAAACTAAAGAAATACTCCCTTGCCGAATTTCTTTCCATTAGGTGAATCCTCTGGGTGTTGGAGTCTTTATAATTTTATTTAAAAAGTGTTATATTTGAATTTTTACCAACTGAGGTTTGTACTGGTGTTGGGAAAAGGGGAGCAATATCCTAAACTTTATCTGGTATTTTCTCCAAAATAGAAACCAAACTATTTTTAATGAGCATATTTTGGATCAATTTCCTCCAACTAAGCTATTCAAATATTTAAGAAATGAGCATCTACATTCAAGATTCTTTCAGTGTTGTATGTTTTTGTATTAGAAATAAGAATATGGGGGAGGAGTCAAGATGGTGGAGAAGTAGGAGGCTGAGATGACATCAGCCAGCAGGAGATCAGCTAGATAGCCTATCAAACCATTCCGAACACCTACAAATCCAACAGGAGATCGAAGAGAAGAAAAACAACAATTCTAGGAACAGAAAATCGACCACTTTCTGAAAGGTAGGACCAGCGGAGAAGTGAATCCAACGCGACGGGAAGATAGACCCCAGGGGGAGGGGCCGGCTCCCGGCAAGCGGCGGAGCACAAAATCAGAACTTTTAAAAGTTGGCTCCACGGAGGGACATCACTCCAGAGGCTAAACTGGGGTGAAGACCTCACGGGGACAACGTGGACTCAGGTCCCACGGGGTCACAGAAGGACCGGGGGTGTCTGAGTGTCGCAGAGCTCACAGGTATTAGAGCGGGGAAGTCGGCTGCGGAGACAGAGCCGAGATTTCCTAGTGGTCTGTGACACGGACCGGTGCTCTGTGGCACTGGCCGGTGCTCTGTGCGAGGGGTCCCCACAAGATCCGGGGAGACTCCGACCCGGGAGAGCTCAGGGATCTACGGGGTCCGGAGACTCCAGGTGGGACTCTGCCAGAGACAGAGACACTTGGTCACAGGCTGGGTGAGCTCGGAGCACTCCCAGAAGCCAGTGAGACGGGACTGCTTGCGCACGATTTTCTCTGAGCGCGGTCTGCGGGTGCGCGCAGTGTCAGCGGGCCCGCGGTGTCGGCCTGCGGGGTCTGTGGGCCCACGGTGTCTGCGGGTGCGCGGTGTCTGCGGGCGGGCGCGCGTGCGTGCGCGCTCTCCGGCGCAAACGTGGGCTAGGGAGACTGGAGGGATTAAACGCTTTTCTCTGAAGGCGCACTGAAGACTGGGGCCCCTAGCTCTCGGCTCCTCTGAACCGGAGATTGGGAGGCCGCCATTGTCATTCCCGTCCTCCAGAACTCTACAGAAAGCGTGTTCAGGGAACAAAAGCTCCTGAAAGCAAACCTGAGAGGATTACTTAGCCCGGCCCCTGGTAAGGGCGGTGCAACTCCGCCTGGGGCAAAGACACCTGAGAATCACTACAACAGACCCCTCCCCCAGAAGATCAAAGAAATACAGCCAAGACCAAGTTCACTTAACAAGGAGAACAGCGGATTCTTATCTGGACAAAATGACAAGGCGGAAAAACTCACCACAAAAAAAAGAGCAGAAGACAGGACCGAAGGCTAGGGACCTAATCAATACAGACATAGGTAATATGTCAGATCTGGAATTCAGGATGACGATTCTCAAGGTTCTAGCCGGGCTCGAAAAAGGCATGGAAGATATTAGAGAAACCCTGTCAGGAGAAATAAAAACCCTTTCTGGAGAAATAAAAGAAATAAAGTCTAATCAAGTTGAAATAAAAAAAGCTATTAATGAGGTGCAATCAAAAATGGAGGCTCTTACTGCTAGGATAAATGAGGCAGAAGACAGAATTAGTGATATAGAAGACCAAATGGCAGGGAATAATGAAGCAGACCAAAAGAGAGACAATCAACTACTGGACCACGAGGGGAGAATTCGAGAGATAAGTGATGCCATAAGACGAAACAACATTAGAATAATTGGGATTCCAGAAGAAGAAGAAAGAGAAATAGGAGCAGAAGGTATACTGGAGAGGATTATTATAGAGAATTTCCCTAATATAGCAAGGGGAACAAGCATCAAAATCCAGGAGGCCCAGAGAACACCTCTCAAAATCAATAGGAATCGACCCACACCCCGCCATCTAATAGTAAAATTTACAAGTCTTAGCGACAAAGAGAAAATCCTGAAAGCAGCACGGGACAAGAAGTCTGTAACGTACAATGGTAAAAATATTAGATTGGCAGCAGACTTATCCACAGAGACCCGGCAGGCCAGAAAGAACTGGCATGATATATTCAGAGCACTAAACGAGAAAAACATGCAGCCAAGAATACTTTATCCAGCTAGGTTATCATTGAAAATAGAAGGAGAGATTAAAAGCTTCCAGGACAAACAAAAACTGAAAGAGTTTGTAAACACCAAACCAGCTCTACAGGAAATATTGAAAGGGGTCCTCTAAGCAAAGAGAGACCCTAAAAGTATTACCAGAAAGGAACAGAGACATTATACAGTAACAATCACCATACAGGCAATACAATGGCACTAAACTCATATCTCTCAATAGTTACCCTGAATGTAAATGGGCTAAATGCCCCAATCAAAAGACACAGGGTTTCAGAATGGATAAAAAAACAAAACCCATCAATATGCTGCCTACAAGAAACTCATCTTAGACCTGAAGACACCTCCAGATTGAAAGTGAGGGGGTGGAAAACAATTTACCATGCTAATGGACATCAGAAGAAAGCTGGGGTGGCAATCCTTATATCAGATCAATTAGATTTTAAGCCAAAGACTATAATAAGAGATGAGGAAGGACACCTCATCATACTCAAAGGGTCTGTCCAACAAGAAGATCTCACAATTTTAAATATCTATGCCCCTAACATGGGAGCAGCCAACTATATAAACCAATTAATAACAAAATCAAAGAAACACATTGACAAGAATACAATAATAGTTGGAG
This sequence comes from Taxidea taxus jeffersonii, assembly GCA_003697995.1. Lineage (NCBI taxonomy): Eukaryota > Metazoa > Chordata > Mammalia > Carnivora > Mustelidae > Taxidea > Taxidea taxus. Next base: position 143,451 of record ML108260.1, on the reverse strand, counting down.
ACTTTAATACACCCCTCACTGAAATGGACAGATAATCCAAGCAAAAGATCAACAAGGAAATAAAGGTCTTAAATGACACACTGGACGAGATGGACATCACAGATATATTCAGAACATTCTACCCCAAAGCAACAGAATACACGTTCTTCTCTAGTGCCCATGGAACATTCTCCAGAATAGATCACATCCTGGGTCATAAATCAGGTCTCAACAGGTATCAAAAGATTGGGATCATTCCCTGCATATTTTCAGACCACAATGCTCTGAAGCTAGAACTCAATCACAAGAGGAAATTTGGAAAGAGCACAAATACATGGAGGCTCAACAGCATCCTTCTAAAAAATGAATGGGTCAACCAGGAAATTAAAGAAGAATTGAAAAAAACCATGGAAACAAATGATAATGAAAACACAACGGTCCAAAATCTGTGGGACACAGCAAAGGCAGTCCTGAGAGGAAAATATATAGCGATACAAGCCTATCTCAAGAAACAGGAAAGGTCTCAAATACACAACCTAACCCTATACCTAAAGGAGCTCGAGAAAGAACAACAAAAAAAGCCTAAACCCAGCAGGAGAAGAGAAATAATAAAGATCAAAGCAGAAATCAATGAAATAGAAACCAAAAAAACAATAGAACAAATCAATGAAACTAGGAGCTGGTTCTTTGAAAGAATTAATAAGATTGATAAACCCCTGGCCAGACTTATCGAAAAGAAAAGAGAAAGGACCCAAATAAATAAAATCATGAATGAAAGAGGAGAGATCACAACCAACACCAAAGAAATACAAACAATCATAAGAACATATTATGAACAACTATATGCCAACAAATTCGACAATCTGGAAGAAATGGATGCTTTCCTAAAGACATATAAACTGCCAAAACTGAACCAGGAAGAAATAGAAAACCTGAATAGGCCCATAACCAGTAAGGAGATTGAAACAGTCATCCAAAATCTCCAAACAAACAAAAGCCCAGGGCCAGATGGCTTCCCAGGGGAATTCTACCAAACATTTAAAGAAGAATTAATTCCTATTCTCCTGAAACTGTTCCAAAAAATAGAAATGGAAGGAAAACTTCCAAACTCATTTTATGAGGCCAGCATCACCTTGATCCCCAAACCAGACAAGGATCCCATCAAAAAAGAGAATTACAGACCAATATCCTTGATGAACACAGATGCGAAAATTCTCACCAAAATACTAGCCAATAGGATCCAACAGTACATTAAAAGGATTATTCACCACGACCAAGTGGGATTTATTCCAGGGCAGCAGGGTTGGTTCAACATCCGCAAATCAATCAATGTGATACAGTACTTCAACAAAAGAAAGAACAAGAACCATATGATACTCTCAATAGATGCTGAAAAAGCATTTGATAAAGTGCAACATCCCTTCCTAATCAAAACTCTTCAAAGTGTAGGGATAGAAGGCACATACCTCAATATTATCAAAGCCATCTATGAAAAACCCACGGCAAGTATCATTCTCAATGGAGAAAAACTGAGAGTTTTTCCGTTAAGGTCAGGAACACGGCAGGGATGTCCACTATCACCACTGCTATTCAACATAGTACTAGAAGTCCTAGCCTCAGCAATCAGACAACAAAAAGAAATTAAAGGCATCCAAATCGGCAAAGAAGAAGTCAAACTATCGCTCTTTGCAGATGATATGATACTATATGTGGAAAACCCAAAAGGCTCCACTCCAAAACTGCTAGAGCTTGTACAGGAATTCAGTAAAGTGTCAGGATATAAAATCAATGCACAGAAATCAGTTGCATTTCTTTACACCAACAACAAGACAGAAGAAAGAGAAATTAAGGAGTCAATCCCATTTACAATTACACCCAAAACCATAAGATACCTAGGAATAAACCTATCCAAAGAGGCAAAGAATCTATACTCAGAGAACTATAAAGTACTCATGAAAGAAATTGAGGAAGACACAAAGAAATGGAAAAATGTTCCATGTTCATGGATTGGAAGAATAAATATTGTGAAAATGTCTATGCTACCTAAAGCTATCTACACATTTAATGCAATGCCTATCAAAATTCCATCCAATTTTTTCAAAGAAATGGAACAAATAATCCTAAAATTTATATGGAACCAGAAAAGACCTCGAATAGCCAAAGGAATATTGAAAAAGAAAACCAAAGTTGGTGGCATCACAATTCCCGACTTCAAGCTCTACTACAAAGCTGTCATCATTAAGACAGTATGGTACTGGCACAAAAACAGACACATAGATCAATGGAACAGAATAGAGAGCCCAGAAATAGACCCTCAACTCTATGGTCAACTAATCTTCAACAAAGCAAGAAAGAATATCCAATGGAGAAAAGACAGCCTCTTCAACAAATGGTGCTGGGAAAATTGGACAGCCACATGCAGAAAAATGAAATTGGACCATTTCCTTACACCACACACGAAAATAGACTCAAAATGGATGAAGGACCTCAATGTGAGAAAGGAATCCATCAAAATCCTTGAGGAGAACACAGGCAGCAACCTCTTCGACCTCAGCCGCAGCAACTTCTTCCTAGGAACAATGCCAAAGGCAAGGGAAGCAAGGGGAAAAATGAAATATTGGGACTTCATCAAGATCAAAAGCTTTTGCACAGCAAAGGAAACAGTCAACAAAACCAAAAGACAACTGACAGAGTGGGAAAAGATATTTGCAAATGACATATCAGATAAAGGGCTAGTATCTAAAATCTACAAAGAGCTTAGCAAACTCAACACCCAAAGAACAAATAATCCAATCAAGAAATGGGCAGAGGACATGAAGAGACATTTCTGCAAAGAAGACATCCAGATGGCCAACAGACACATGAAAAAGTGCTCCACATCCCTGGGCATCAGGGAAATACAAATCAAAACCACAATGAGATACCACCTCACACCAGTCAGAATGGCTAAAATGAACAAGTCAGGAAATGACAGATGCTGGCGAGGATGTGGAGAAAGGGGAACCCTCCTACACTGTTGGTGGGAATGCAAGCTGGTGCAACCACTCTGGAAAACAGCATGGAGGTTCCTTAAAAAATTGAAAATAGAGCTACCTTATGACCCAGCAATTGCACTACTGGGTATTTATCTTAAAGATACAAACGTAGTGATCCAAAGGGGCACGTGTACCCGAATGTTTATAGCAGCAATGTCCACAATAGCCAAGTTATGGAAAGAACCTAGATGTCCATCAACAGATGAATGGATAAAGAAGAGGTGGTATATATATACGATGGAATACTATGCAGCCATCAAAAGAAATGAAATCTTACCATTTGCGACGACATGGATGGAACTAGAGCGTATTATGCTTAGCGAAATAAGTCAACTGGAGAAAGACAACTACCACATGATCTCCCTGATATGAGGAAGTGGAGATGCAACGGGGGTGGGAGTTAAGGTGGTAGGAAAAGTAAAAATGAAACAAGATGGGATCGGGAGGGAGACAAACCAAAAGAGACTCTTAATGTCATAAAACAAACTGAGGGGGGTGGGGGGAAGAGGGGTTGGGTGAGGGTGGTGGGGTTACATCATATGTTTAAATAAAGCTTAAATAAAGTAAAAAAAAAAAGAAATAAGAATATGGTCTTTTTCCACTAACTTCTAAAAAGTTTTACAGTTATCTAATCCCTAAATTTGTCTTCCTATAAGAAAATCTAACCATATTGGCAGGATCTCATTAGACAAACCTAGTTTGTTTGATTGTTTTTAAGATTTTTGCTTATTTATTTGACAGAAAGACACAGCGAGAGAGGGAACACAAGCAGGGGAAGTGGGAGAGAAAGAAGCAGGCTTCCCGAGGAGCAGGGAGCCTGATGCAGGGCTTGATCCCAGGACACAGGGATCATGACCTGAGCTGAAGGCAGATGCTTAACGACTGAGCCACCCAGGGGCCCCTAGACAAACCTAGTTTTAAGATCTATAAACCTTAGATGAACTTAGAAAACCCATTAATCTCAGTGAATCTTATTTTATCTACATGTTTTAGTAGGCCAATTATAACAGGCTGCTATAACAAAAATACCATAGACTGGGTGGCTTAAACATTTATTTCTCAGTTCTAGAGGCTGGGAAGTCCAATATCAAGATTCTGGAAGATGTGGAGTCTGGTAAGAACCTACTTTCTCATTTAGAGATAGTTGTCTTCTCACTGAGTTCTCAGTGGGTGGAAGGAGTGAGAGAGTTTTCTGGGATCTCTTTAAGGGCACTATGTTCAATTCATAAGGCCTCCACTTTCATTAACTAATGGCCTCCTAATACAATCACGTTGGTGATTAGGTATCAACATGTGAATTTGGGGGTGGGAGGAGAAGGGAGCCACTAATAATCAGCCCATAACACTATCTATAAAACTGAGACTCATAATTACTTAAAAGTGTTGCTTTGAGAAATAGACTATGTTGATTAAATTCTAATGGCCTTCTACTTTTACTCATCATAACACAAAAAGGCACACTGAAGGATGAACCCCAAGCTCCCTGGTTTCGCATCAAGGTCATTCTTGGATATGTCACAACTACAATTGCATCTCCCACCATCTCCACAAATCCATGTGCTCTAGCCATACTGGACTATCTACTTCCCCAAAACACTTTGTAATTTAATGCCTTTCTAATTTTGTCTTTGGCATTTGCTATGCTTGAAATGCCAAAAGACTGCTCCACTTAATGAAATCTACTTCTTACTTAATGACTTACTCAGCTATCTTCCCTAGGAAACTTAGCTTGGTATTCCCGGGAAATTTAGTTTCTAACTATGGCCTTCCATTGTTAATCTATATATGTATTATAGCACTTGCCATTATTCTCTTTTGTTAGCTATTAAAATGTTAGCTTGTACCATACATGGTGAGAAAGTGATCCTGTGTTAATCACCTCTGTCTGAGGCCAAGCACAGAGCCAGGAACATATGAAGTTTGCTCAGGAACTGATGTTGGAAAAATACTATAAGCAACCAATGAGAAATCTTTGAAAAGATTTCCAAATTATGGAAAGTCATGAAATACTTTCAAAAGGTATAAAGGCATTTCCTAGAAAGGTAAATTAGACATAAATCTACAAGATATACTAGCAAAATACCTTTGGGGTACTTCTTTTTTTTAAAATTTATTTTTATTTAAACATATAATGTAACACCACCACCCTCTCCCAACCCTCTGGGGTACTTCTAAAGAATGCTATGGTCACTAGGAATCCACATATTTACAAGAGAATGGTGAATACCAACTATGTGTTATTCTTACTATTTTTTAAAATGGTAAGCCCTTGTATACCTTGATTTTAGGAAGGTATTTGACTAAGTCCTTGAAGATATCATTGACAAGAAGAAGAAATCATGATGATAATACTATTAAATAAATTGGGGGACTGCTTACAGGCTGTGTCCTATGAGTATTGGTTAATGGAGAAAACTAAGGAGAAAAAAATTTTCTGGTGTTGTGCCACTGGGTTTTATGCTTGGGGTTTTCTGGTGAGCATTTTTAATAGCTATTTAAGAAAAGGACATAAAAGACAGTTTCATTATATTTACTGATAAAACACTAGAAAGTACATCTGGGATACACTTCAGGAGTATACCACTTAGCACTATTGACATTTGTGGCCAGTTCATTCTTTAGGAGGAAGGGGACAGCTGTCCTGACCATTGTAGATCTTTAGCAAAATTCTTGGCCTCTACAGACTAGATGCTAATAGCAACTTTCTCTGCCTCTCCACTCCAATTTTGACAACCAAAAATGTCTCTAGACATTGCCAAATGTTTCCTGGGAACAAAACCACCCTGAATTCTAGTACTGGATTAGATTGATGAAGTAAGCCTAACAAAATAAAACTTATTAATATAAGTTATTCATAAAGTAAAGAATGCATTTTTTGGTTTAATTTTTTATATCCTATGATATTAAATGAATGAATGAATGAAATTATTAAGAACACAGTTCTGAACTTAAAGAGATGTTATTGTGGTTTTTAAAATGTAAGATGAAGAAAATCCAACTGAACAAATATGTTGTTCAAAAGACAAAATTCAGTGTAAGTTCAACATGAGTCAAATAGTAATATCACTCTTGGAAACCAAAACCAAAGCAAACCAAACCAACAAAATGATTGTAATATTAGGATATATTAGTAGAAATGGAATACCCAGAACAAGGATGTGATATTACACTGACTAAAGTGTGGCATTCAGTTCTTTGACATATATTTAGAGAAAATAACAGACTAGGGTGATTCTAGGTATGACGACAGATAAAGTTTCTGAAAAACATGTCATAAGAAAAATGGTTGAAGTAAACAAGATTGTTTATATTAGAAAAAAATAATGCTGGGGAACATGAATATTTCATGAAATATTTGAATATTTCAAATATTGAACAATAATCATGTGGTGAATAAATGCTGTGTATTCCAGAAGGCTGAATTAGAATAAATGTATGAAGTTTTTTTTTTTTAATTTTATTTATTTATTTGACAGATCACAAGTAGGCAGAGAGGCAGGCAGAGAGAGAGAAGGGAGCAGGCTCCCTGCTGAGCAGAGAGCCTGACGTGGGGCTCGATCCCAGGACCCTGGGATCATGACCCGAGCCGAAGGCAGAGGCTTTAACCCACTGAGCCACCCAGGCGCCCCAAATGTATGAAGTTTTAAAGAGACATATTTAGGCTTTTCAAATGCAATGGGCTATCTTGAAACCCCATGACTAGCTTTTATCTCTGAGATTCTCTGAGTCTAATGGTTAAATTAATAATATCCTCAAATTATTTTGATACTCGTCATATCTACATCACTATATTGACTATAATATGATAAAAATTGAACATTCAAACCATATCTAGCTTTTGCCTTGACTGTTTTTCTTTAGAGCAAATTTGAAATCTTTAATTACAATCATTGGTACAATAAGCAAATCAACAAATTTTTTTTCTTATTTCTACAAGATGAAGGATATTGCAGTCTACCTACATTGAGTGAACATGGATTTGGCAAACAAGTAGCAGCAGTAAGTAGACAAAAGTGGTGAGCTAAGCTAAAAACTGATCAGATGTGCAAATGTTGAAAACAAAACAAAACACAACTTTGGGGAACAAATGGAAACAGAAGCAAGAAAAGCAGTCCTCAGACACTCACTCAAAAGCACAAGGCTTGGCTTGAATCATCAGAGATATTTCCCCGAGAAGGAAGCTCAGTATCAGACCTTTCTGCCTAAATTTTCCATAGCAGCTCAAGGTTTCTCTTGTTCATCTCAGCCCCTATGGTCTCATCTAGGCCCATTAAAGACGGAATGAAGGTTTTTTTATGGACCAAACATTCCTCAAGTCTCCCTGAAGAAGATGATTTACCTCTGCATAATAAATAGGACTTTCTTGAGAGCAAGTAGGAACTATTACTCTTGAGTTCCCTAAGATTATTTCTATGATTGGCTTCCTGCAGTAGACTTCAGTGGTGACCCAAGTCATTGAGATATTTCTTTAAAAGAAATATCAAAAGAATAATGAGTTTATAGTAAAAGCATTGCTGTTCTTTAAGTCATAATCTGAAGCTTTTTAACTACCACCTATAGTATCATCAAATATTCCTATTATTCTCCTTTCACACCCTACTATGTTCTACCCTTTTTGACCCTGGCCTCAACTGCTTCTGTTTCACTGCTACCTTCTTAGCTGCGTCTGTACTACTGTCACCGTGCCAACTACTGTACTATCTGCTAGAACACTGCTGTTCCACCAGAGAAGGACCTGTCTTCTCTTAAGACTGCACTCTGGGTCTCCCCTACACCTAGACTTATGGTTTTCCTGATTAACACCACACATTTTTTTTTCATGTATACAGATATTTTACCAAAAAGAAGCTATGGTCCCAGCAGACTTATCCCCTTATGGATGATGCAGAAACAAAGTAATGTTGGCTTTGACAAAACACAATTTTTTACTATGTTCTTATTTTAATTGAGCTCCAAGAAAAGAAAAATAGCCTAGAGAAATGAGATGAAAACAGATTAGCCATTTTATAAAAGAGCCCAGATTATTTCTGTCGTCAAGAATCAAGATACATAAGGCACACAATAATATAAATCAGAATCATTTCTGCTGAGAAACTCAGTAGGGATGGATTGCTTTATGGATGAATTCTGTCCCCACTGTCATTCAAATCTTACCGATTTTTGAACAAGGGCAGAATTGACAAGAAAACTCTAATTATGCCTCAATATGTTCTGTCTTAAGGAACTTTAATACTTGGTGGAAGTATTAAAAGGAAGAAACAGAAATTATTGCTTTAGACAAATCTAAAACAGATTAGATCATGTTAAGATAAAGAGTGATAAATTTGAGAGTTGTTTTCTAAGGCTAACCTCTGAATATGTTGAAGTTTGTTTATTAACAGGGCAAACTAGTTACTAACCAGGCTTAGGAATGCATCCCAAGGAATTAAGTGTCCCGCTTAGTTAACAAAGTTTATTATGAACTAAGTATCATCCACTCTTAATCCCAAAGGATTCCTCACACCTGGGCAATCACCCAAGTGTTGTTTAAGGTCATGTCTCAATTTAGCTAAGTTAAATGTTATATGTAATGAAAACTAGCAGCCCACCAAATAATTTTACTTCATAAACATATCCAACAAGTGAAGGAAGGAATTTTTGTTTTTTATGACCCAAAGTTTCCATTCAATGTCTCAGACAAGACTACTTCAACACATACAAAAGATGACTAGGAAGGAGACTTACAAAAAACATAATATCGGAGTAAGTTTTTCCTTCTCAAGTAACAATATTCTGGTTATGCGCTTGCCAAAAACCATTCATTTCAGAAACATTTTTCTCCTGCTTTCCTCTCAACCTGCACCAAAGAAAATACAAGTTTGCTATAAACAGAATAACTCCAGTGGTGTAACATATATCAATGACAAAGACAGGAAGTTTTCCACACATTGTATCATTGGTATACATGATCTTAAACAAAACTCAGCCCAGATCTCCCTCATTTTTTAAAACCATATTTAACAGAGCATCAGGAAAGTGTCTGAGGACAAAGATAGTACATGTCCCAGAAGAACTGGCAATTTTAAAAACAGTAATATAACATTCTCAGAACACACAGGTGGTGTTGATCTGTGAGAAGTGGCACTTGCTATAAAAGCTGAGAGAAACAGGGAAAACCCCTGTGAGACCACTCGGCTAATGGCCCCATAGTAATGGCTACTTTAAAACAATAAGAATAACTTTAAATAGTAAAAAAAACAAAAAATGAACATAGACTCGCAGGAAAAAGTTGCTAAAATTTTCATGGAAATAATTTCCTTCTCACAAACACTGTACAAGAATAGAGAACCTTACATATAGTAGGCAAGTCCTGGGAAAGTTGGGAGGATCTTTCTACCTGGCAGAAAAAAGCAAAGAATTAAAAACCTACCATTTTTTTTTATTAAAAGCATAGTAGGAAATCAATAAATGATGGTTTTATTCCCCTCAACGTTATTCAGAGTAAAATAACATATCTTTAAGTTGTATCTTTTTTTCTTTTAGTTTTCAAAGAATAATCAAGGACCTTCTAATTTTGGATAACACATGTAACACAGAGAACCTCAACCTTTGTTTCTCCCAACAAAGCAAATCATAGTCATGTAATGTGTCTACAGTAACCGTGTCACCTTGTTACTTATTTTTAACCTTGTTGATCTGAGTTTGCAAGGTTCTGTGTCTAATGAAATGATTTGTTTTAGTCCCAGAGCTTCCAAACATATAAAACAACATCAAGGCTTAATAAATTATTTTGAATGTGAAAACAAGAAACCAAGAAAAGGTATGCATAGTCTTAGGTCTATCATTGAGGTTAAAATCTATAGCTAACTTTAGAGCACTTCATCAATTTTAAACAAAAGTCTCAGGAAAATTGAATGAAATGCTGGAAGGGTGACCATTTCCAAAGAAATTTAGGAGAACATAATAATAATTTTAGTTGATGGTTTCTTTTATTTCAGAAACTAAGTTTTTAAACAGTATATTCAAAGCATTGTGAAGAATTACTTTATTCTATATCATTTTATATTTTAGCTGAGTAAATCTGTTATTTGTCACATGAGACAATATGCAATAGTCTGAAAAAAATCAAAGTTAGGTTTTGAACAATAACATCATAATTCTAGTAGAATGATCTTTTGATATAAATACTTTGATAAATCTTTTCTCTGTTTTTTAAAAATCAATGACTCATTCTAAATCAATGAAGCAATCAAAGCATCCCTAAACCAGGTAGTTTTATATACCAATTTTATATACCAATGATACATTTGGTATATTACTTATGACACATTTCAGATATTTGACTTATATGCTAAATTATATTACTCAGAAAGTATCAGACTTCAAGGCCTAGTGGAGAAGCAAGTGTGAAATGTCTTACTAAACCATCCTCCATAAAAAGAGTATTTTTGAAAACACTGAGTCACACTGAAGTGTCTAGGAGAAAGATGAGAAAGAAAGAAGATATGATGAGTTTTTCATCCTGGCAAACCTCATCTGCATAGTCCTGAAAGAAAGGAAATTGACTTGGAAATTGACATGAGAGATTTGGGTTAGATAGGAGAAAGAATTTCCTAACAGTAAACATCATAAAATTATTGAATTGTTACTATGGGTCACTACTGTACTCGAATACTTCATCAGGGTTTATAAATCAAATCACATCTGCCTTGGTATTTAGCATTATTTAACATGAAAAAACTAATATAATCTAATTTATAAATATTTACTGAGTATTCACAACAAAGGAATTTAAGAAAATATTATGAAGTCCTTTTAATCAGTAAACAAAATATTGGTGGTGATTCTTCCTTTAGCTGGGTTATACCCTCCATCTGAGCCCTGTAGCATAGCGTGTGGCCTTTACCAGATTATGTAATGATTTACTTAATTATTTGTCTGTCAGCTCAACTAGACTATGAGATTTTTAAAGTGCATAAGTGCATCTTATTGTCTTGTATCCCCAATGTTTATGATCTACTATAGATTCAAAAGTTATTGAGTAAGAATGTAAGTATAAAAGGTATAAATGGGAAAAAAATGTACCCATTACCCAAACATCTGTAACAAAATCCAAAAATGTAATAATCCAATGAAAAGTCGATGACTGCTAAAGATACATCTGGGTTTTTATAATAAATATTTTATAACAGAAGAGGCCTCAAAATTCAGTGATTTTATTTACACATTACTCTGGGACATAAGAATGCTTTTCCTCTAGGGAAAAACAAAAAGGAAAGCAATCACCTCCATATATATGAATATATATGAAAACATCATGAAAATTGTTGTACATAAAGAAGAAATATTTTTTAAACCTACAAAAGAAATAAAGGGTTTTTGTTTGTTTGTTTGTTTTTTAAAGGTAAAGTGATCTTTAGATTGCTTATTCCAGGTTCTCATTTTAAAGTTGAGTAAAGATATTGAGAAACATTAAGTGACATAACAGATAGACCTAGCTGCAAATATCAGCTCTGCAGAATTATGACTCTAGGAAAATTACAACATTTCCAATTTAATTAATCATTCTAAGCATTTAAAAATAAAGTGGAATTAAAAATACCTTACAGGAGGGGTACCTGGGTGGCACAGTTGATTAAATGTCTGACTCTTGGTTTCGGTTCAGTGTTGTAATCTCAGGGTCATGCTCTCAGGCTCATGAGATTAAGCAGCATAAGGGCTTCACACTCAGGTCTGCTTAAGACTTTCTCTCCCTTTTGGGCATCTGGGTAGGTCAGTCAGTTAAGCTTCCGCCTTCAGCTCAGGTCATGATCCCAGAGTCCTAGGATCAAGTCCCACATCAGGCTCCCTGCCTAGCAGAGAGCCTGCTTCTCCCTTTGCCTGCCACTCCCCCTTGTGCTCTCTCTCTTTCTCTCTATCAAATAAATAAAATCTTTAAAAGAAAAAACAAACAAACAAAGAAGGCTTTCTCTCCCTTTCCCTCTGCCCCTCCCCCTCCACAAATAAATAAATCTTTAAAATAATTTATCGTATAACATGTTGTAAGGGTTGAAATGAAAGTACATGCCAGATCCATAGTAGAAGTTTAATCCATGTTACTTATGAAGGGAAATAACATATTATAGAAGAAAGAAATTCAGTGTAAGTGTAGTGTGAACTATGGCTATATAATTTATTAATAAATAAATGCAAATTAATATCTCTGAATCTCAGTTTTGCCATCTATAAAAGGAAAGTAATCTAACTCACTAGTATATTGAAAAACAGCCACTCAAAGATGTCAAGTCCTAATCCCCAGTGCATGTAAGGCTTATCTTATTTGAGAAAATAGTTTTTTATATATAATTAAGACCATGAGATGAGATGATTGCCATGAATTATTTTTATCTGGATGGGCCTTAAATGCCATCATGAGTATGCTTATAAAATAGAGCAGAGGGCAATTCTATACAGAGAAGACATATAGAAGAGCAGAAGGTGGTCAGAACAGAGAGGTAAGAGAGGTAGATATTGGAGTGATACAGTCAAAAGCCAAAGAATATCTTCCCTGAAGTCTTCCCATTGGGTTGCTGCATAGAGAGGCTATATTCATTTCTGAGCAGTCAAAGATTAACAAGTGAGGACATAACTATTTTACTGATGACGCTATACTAGTATTTGATCCGAAAAAGTGGTAAATAAATACAAATGCTGTAGTTATTGAAGATTTGTTTAAGAATTAATTAGCATAAAAAACAGACATATAGATCAATGGAACAGAATAGAGAGCCCAGAAATAGACCCTCAACTCTATGGTCAACTAATCTTCAACAAAGCAAGAAAGAATATCCAATGGAGAAAAGACAGCCTCTTCAACAAATGGTGCTGGGAAAATTGGACAGCCACATGCAGAAAAATGAAATTGGACCATTTCCTTACACCACACATGAAAATAGACTCAAAATGGATGAAGGACCTCAATGTGAGAAAGGAATCCATCAAAATCCTTGAGGAGAACACAGGCAGCAACCTCTTCCACCTCAGCTGCAGCAACTTCTTCCTAGGAACAATGCCAAAGGCAAGGGAAGCAAGGGGAAAAATGAACTTTTGGGACTTCATCAAGATCAAAAGCTTTTGCACAGCAAAGGAAACAGTCAACAAAACCAAAAGACAACTGACAGAGTGGGAAAAGATATTTGCAAACCACATATCAGATAAAGGGCTAGTATCTAAAATCTACAAAGAGCTTAGCAAACTCAACACCCAAAGAACAAATAATCCAATCAAGAAATGGGCAGAGGACATGAACAGACATTTCTGCAAAGAAGACATCCAGATGGCCAACAGACACATGAAAAAGTGCTCCACATCCCTGGGCATCAGGGAAATACAAATCAAAACCACAATGAGATACCACCTCACACCAGTCAGAATGGCTAAAAGTAACAAGTCAGGAAATGAGAGATGCTGGCGAGGGTGTGGAGAAAGGGGAACCCTCCTACACTGTTGGTGGGAATGCAAGCTGGTGCAACCACTCTGGAAAACAGCATGGAGGTTCCTCAAAAAGTTGAAAATAGAGCTACCTTATGACCCAGCAATTGCACTACTGGGTATTTACCCTAAAGATACAAACGTAGTGATCCAAAGGGGCACGTGTACCCGAATGTTTATAGCAGCAATGTCCACAATAGCCAAGTTATGGAAAGAACCTAGATGTCCATCAACAGATGAATGGATAAAGAAGAAGTGGTATATATATACAATGGAATACTATGCAGCCATCAAAAGAAATGAAATCTTACTATTTGTGATGATATGGATGGAACTAGAGCATATTATGCTTAGCGAAATAAGTCAACTAGAGAAAGCCAACTATCACATGATCTCCCTGATATGAGGAAGTGGAGATGCAACGGGGGTGGGGGTTAAGGTGGTAGGAAAAGAAAAAATGAAACAATATGGGATCGGGAGGGAGACAAACCAAAAGAGACTCTTAATGTCATAAAACAAACTGAGGGGGGTTGGGGGGGAGAGGGGTTGGGAGAGGGTGGTTGGGTTACATTATATGTTTGAATAAAAATAAAATAAAAATTAAAAAAAAGAATTAATTAGCATATCTGACACACTTAGTACAACTGGTACATAGTAGGCACTCAATAAAAAGTAGTAATCATATTGTCAATAATATATTGTAGTATTTATTATTATATATAGTAATTATTGTAGTAACAATAATATATTTTAGTAACTAATAAGTGCTCCAATTCAGTGCCTTAACTTATAGAAGCTTATGTTATCCAATGCAAGTGTTAGTTGGAGAGTGAGTTTTCTCATGATGGTAACTTAGAAACACAGGTTGTTCCCATTTTGCAGTCCACTTATTCCCTAGGGGCTCATGAGTCCTTTGTTCCAATTCAGCAAAAGGGGAAATAGATTGGAAAAGCCTCAGCTACTATTTTAAAATCCCAATCTGATGGTGACAAGTATCACTTTCACACATATACCCTTGTATATGTTAAATTCGTTAAAACGAATCAGACAATCCATCTAGATGTTAATGGACTTGCATAATGTAGTTCTAGTGGAACAGCCTTCTTATAGTGGTAACTCCACACTATAAAAGACATAACACAGATTCTATGTGAGCATCTTTGTGCACACTTCTTCCCCAACAGAACACACTCACTTCCACGCTAGGCCATCCTATCACCAGCTTAAAATCTAGGAGCTCTGAGTGTGATGTAGTCCTTTCCATTAGATCCATATGTGGCAACTTTTAGTCTGGAGATGGATGAACTAAAAGTCAAGTTGTCTTCCTTCCACATCCCTGATATTTAATATACAGTGTTAAAGCAGAGACAGGATAATTACCATAAAAATTCCAAATGAGGAAAAGGAAGAATGGGAAACACATGGTGTTCTTGGTCCATAGTAATAATGAAGTCCTGCTAGGGTGGCATTGTGAAGATCCTTACCCTGAATGATAGAAGTTCTCTGATTAGACTCGCTCAAAACTCCCTTGCCAATACAGTTCTTTCAAAGTTAGTAGGTTTTGGATTTGTTTACTTCTAGGGAATTCCATGTCAATAATGACAAAGTTCTTTTACCTTCACAACAATGTTGAAGAGTTCAATAGTTTAGCTGAAATTGTAATGGATTTTATCAACTTTATCTCATCTAATTGAGGTCCAGAGCCTTAAGCTTTTCCAAATCTTATGAGGTCAGAGATTTCTGGATTTTATCTATTGCCCTTTCTTTATGCTCTTAAAACTAGTCAAGTTTTGCCTGAATGCATCTCTTTCTTATAATATCTTGTAAAATGCAAAAAATAATAATAAGCACAAACTGTAATATTCTATTTTCCAATTTCTGGGCCTATACCCATAGGCTTGGAAGGCATATAGCCAACCTTCAAAGTCATCATAGGCAACAGTTTTATCACAAGCCCTGCAAGTGCAAAACATGGATCTCCACTGCCCCAACCTCTAATATCTGTTTTATCATCATCCAATCTTTAGGTCAAAGTTACCTATTTTTTTTAAGCAGTGACACAACTTCTGCTATCCAATTGGTTAAGTAACATTGGCCACTATAACAAAAAATTTTTTCATTGATAGTAGATGTTCATTTCTCACTTAAAATATTCCAATTCCTGTCAGATGATAAATCTGTGTCCTAGTCTCATCAATCAAGTAGTTCTGCTAGCAAGCAAGGAACTCCTTAGAACCATTTGCTCTCATATTCCAGTGGATGGAACAAATCACATGGCTATATCTGGGTAAATAGCACACACAAATTATAGTATCTGGCTGGACTATCCTTTGAAAAGGGGAGCATGAATTTTTGGTGATCAGTTGGCTTTCTCTTTCACAGATAACTAATTAATAGCATTAATCTTATAGAAAAATTGAGCATGATAAATGAGCAGGAAGTAAGATATTAGAGCATAGTTGTATGTTCTAATGGTATTGGAGTATAGTTCACAGTTCTAATCCAGGACCAAAAACAAAATATTTCTAATTTACCTATGAAATCCTAAATTAATGTCACTTTTAAAGTGAGGGTAGGCCACTTCTGGTTTAGATTAATGCTCAGATTTCACTTGAGCTAGGCATATCAAGCTAGTAGGCAAGTTTGCAGATTTTTCTTTTCATTTTAGGAATATTTGATGAAGTGGTCTGCTACCATTTACCAGGCACTATTCCAGGCTCTTGAGACTCACCACTGAACAAAACAAAGACTTCTGCTCTTCTGAAGCTTAGGCCCAGAAAGATGTTCAATAACCTACACATAGAATGACGATTGTAAACACAGTGTTAGTTTTTGAGGCAGTGTTTTTACAACTGGGGTCAGCCAGTCTGGATTCTTATCCACACTCTCCCCATTAGAAGAACTCTACCCTTGACTGAGACGTGAAACCTCCCCAGAACTCATCTTCATCTCTAAAACTAAAGCAATACAATTTTCTCCCTTACTTTACACAGTTGCTCCAAGGGTCAAAAGGGACATTATATGTGGAAAGTCATTGAACATTCAGGTGTGTCAAAAAATGGTTAGGAATAACCTTGGACCATCCAGATTTGGAAAGATGCCTAATTCAAGGCAATGATTATAAATCGGTCCAGATCTAAAAATCTTTCTCTAAGTAAAATTCTTGGCATAATTTTGATTTCACCTTTTCTTATCTCTCACAGTCATTCCATTAGAATTCTGGTCAGTACCCACTTCAACATGTATTAACATCTGGTTACTTCTTACCACTTTTATCACTAAAATTATGGTTTAAGTAACTATTATTTCTCACTGGGTTAATTTTGTTGATCTCCTAACAGTCTTTTTGCCTCAACTCTTATAGTCACTGTCCTCAGAGCAGCCACAAAGACTTCATTTACTATTTGTGAGAGTATATGAAGTTTCTCAAAAGGGGCATATTTTCCTCTGAAGTGATACATAAATAACATATTCTCTTGTATCCTTTCACATCCTCAAAACTTCACCGGCTATACCTTCAAAATCAATGCAGAATCCTACCATATTTCTCCATCTCCACTGCTATCATCCTGGCCTGAGCCCTCTTATCTCTCCTACAAATTATTATAATGCCCCTATTTAGGTATCTTGCTCTCATTTTATTCTATCATCTATTCTCCACATTGCAAGGAGTTAGACCATGTCATTCATCTGCTCAGAATCCTTCAAAATTCCAGCTCAATCCAAATAAACTAAGATCCTACTCATCTCCTTCAAGGCACCTATGATCTTACCCCTGGCTTCCTCTCCGCCTTATCTTACTCAGTCTTCCCTTTTGCTTACTCCATTCCAATTTGCACTCTTGGTTTTTTGTTTGTTTGTTTTCCAGAACACAAACTCAGATGTGCCCTCATTGCTGCTTCCTTCTGAAATCTTGGCCCCTGGAGATTGTCAGGGATTTTTTTTTTCCTCACTCTGTCCAGAGACAGAGGGAAGACTTCCCTGGCCAAACCCATAGGAAAGAACACTTATTTAGAACTGTTAATCACTATGTCCTTATCCAAGTTTCTATTATTCATAGTATTGATACCTATTTTATATATATATATAATATAGATATAATATATAATATATAATATAGATATATATAAGATATATATATATATATCTTGTATTTGTTTACTACCTATCCATCTGTCATGAATAAGCTATAAAAGAGCAAAGATTTTGTCTGTTTTGTTCAGTGATTAGAATACTACTCAACATACAGTAGGTGCTCAATAAATGATTTTTAAATAACTAAATGGTCTTTGAGAATATCAATTTTATTCATATTGTTCTATTTAATGTAGCAAGCACTCTAAACTATAAGATAATGATACCCCACAGTAATTCATTAAAGCTATTTTTATCATAAATTAATAAAAATATGGCCTATATTTTATTTTTCCTGAACCAACCCTAATATAAAAGTTTCTCATAATCATGGTAGCTAATGTGTATTATTATTAGAATAAGAATATCTTAATGTGTGACCACTACAAAAATGATTGTTCAGGCACATCCAAATGCATAGGACATCTTGATTTACATTATTAGCTTTTTCATCTAAACTACAAGCCCATGAATGCAGATAGAAGTGTACATGTGTGCATGCAATCTATTATATCTATAAATGATAGATAGAGATTTATATATCTATATACCTTTCTGTCTCTCTCTTTTTGGATTTCTATTTCTTCAGTGGTATGGTAGGGAAGAAGAAAATGTGCTTCTACACAAATCTACAAATCTCAAAAACCTTAAAAACCTATATATTCCAGGAAAGGCTGCATTTCATTAACATATATTTTTCAAAGGTTAAGTTTTCCACTCAGAATTCGGTAATTAATTGTTATTGCTTCCTTATAAGGGTTATGTAATTACTGGAAACTCTTCACTAGACTTTGTCTAATCTCATTATTCTTGTAATAAAATTTGCTTTTGAAAGTCTTGGGTTTTTGCTATCAGTTACTAAATAGAGTATGGTTCCTCTTTAAGAATTCAAGATCAGTGAGCAAACAAAAGCAGTGTTTAGATAATTACTGCCCTCTTCCAAAACAGAAAAGTGTAAGAATGCATAACAGATTAGCTCCCAAAATGCACTCTCCATGTCAGAAACCTGGGCTTTGCATGTTTTACACACACACACACTACACACACACACACACACACACACACACACACACACACAACCAAAAAACCTGACATTGATAGATTCCCAGAAGACACTGTTTCAACAACACTGGACTTCTGGTTCTGGGAGTCATGTTGGCTCAAGTGTTATGAGATCATTAAAAGCACTATTTGAGGAATGAAACAACTCATAGGTTCTAGATTATAGATAGCTGTCCTCTGGAACATTATTTTAAAATTCAGAAAAGTTGAGAAATATTTTATTCCCCAATAAAAACTAAACAAAACAAAAATCTTATGAGAAAATGGAATGGAAAAAAACCCTTTTTATTTGTCTAAGTAATTTGATTACTTTGGAACTCATGCTGTGAAAAAAAGTAATAAAACCATTAAAGGTACAGCTGTTCTAGCCATATACTTCTTAGATTAGATTCCTACAAGCTGGATCAGAAAAAAAAAATCTTGACCAAGTCTCCAGCTTCCTTCCATCCCTTATGATGTTGTTCCTATGTATTTACCTATTGTTTCAGTCCTTCATTTTCCCTCCCATCCCATTCAAAATCACTCCTGCCTGATTTTGTAGCATAACAAATTGAAAATGTGTTTATTTCCTTCTAGTCTTGACTCCTCTTGATGTCATTTCTTCCCAACCTCAAAAAATTTAGCTATCTAAAATATTTTTTCCTGTTATGGTTTCTTCAACATTGACTCTGTCTCCCTCATTGGTCTATACATATCCTGCTGATTGCAGTATCTTCTCTGATTTCCAAGACAGAGGTTACAAGAAAGCCACATCCAAGGAACTTTGATATAATTGAAAATACTTCCCTTTTAATATATCTAATTCATCCATTTAACCATTTAATAAATGATCCTTCTATGTATTAGGTTCTATATTTGACACTGTGAAGCATATAAACTCAGGGAAGACATTGTCTCTCCACATCAGAGTTTATGTGGGAAAGAAAATTCTCAGAATCTACCTAAAAGATAGTGTCAGATAAGTGTCATAAAGTGGTACAAGCTAATTCTTAAAAGATACAAAGAGTAATTACTTTCAGCTGGGATGACTATGGGCAATACCAAAGAAGAGGCAAACTTTTAGTTCAGCCTTAAATGAGGGCTAGACTTTTAACAGAAGACATCATAATAGCTGTGACATAGGTGTGAACCAGAAAGAAGAGGTGAGACCTCTCTAATTTAAGTGCCCAAAGAAGGATGACTAATTCACAATGACTCAGGCCTATGTCATGACCTATAGGGGTCAAATAAAAAGGTTGGATGAGAATGAAGCAAATGGCAAAATCCCAAGCAAGTAAGTTGCGATTTGGCATAGGATACTGGTGTTCAAATGTTTTTGTTCACAAACTCCAAAAGAATTTTGAAAGTTAGATGCCCCCCCAATAGTTTAAGATTAAAATCTAAATCAAGTAGTCATTATAAATTTAAATAGTTGTGAAGGATACAAATTCTGGACAATAATATATTGGCTTTTAAAATAATGTTGTTCCATCACTCTTTTAAATATAACCAATAGAACCTGAGTGTTACTTTGACATATACAACTATCACCCATTTAAATAAAGATGGGTAATCTTGCCTTTAAATTTTACATTGTTAATATTTTCTCTTGAACTTATATTGATTGAACTGCCATGACATAATTTTACCTCATATATTTGTACACTTGAAAGTCTTTTATTGCTGTAACACCTCTCTGACAAAAATAAATGAATGTGTGTGTATAAATAGAAAGAAATGCCATCTATTTCTCTTGTCCTTAAAGTCTCTAGAGTTAATAGTAAGTAACTCCATACTACTCCATACTATGGAGTAGTAACTCCATAGTGAGTTATTAATACTAGTAGTAGTGCAGAATTTGTCAAAGCACACCTAGATTTCAAATTTTGATATTTAATTATTAAACATAAAAGAAAATTTTTTTGGAAATTACTCTTGCAATGTTACAAGTAAGGCAGGTTTTTTTTCAGTTGGTTCAAAAATATATATTATTAAGAAGTATATACCATCTTGACTAGGATGAAATATGGCTCACCATCAAGTCAATTCTATTTTTCACATAGGAAAAGATGCTCATAAAATAAGGAGATGGAAATAGAAAAGTTATTTTCATAAAAATTTCCTGAAATTGTTTGAACTTTGTCAGCACCTCATGCCAAAATCCACATGGTGATCTATCATCAAAAATTATTTTTAAAGATCTAACAATTGGGGCGCCTGGGTGGCTCAGTGGGTTAATGCCTCTGCTTTCGGTTCAGGTCATGATCCCAGGATCCTGGGATCGAGCCCTGCATCGGGTTTCCCACTCAGTAGGAAGCCTGCTTCCTCCTCTCTCTCTCTGTCTGCCTCTCTGCCTACTTGTGATCTCTGTCAAATAAATAAATAAAACCTTTAAAAAAAAATAAATAAAGATCTAACAATTAACAGGATTACGTTTTTCTTCAGTTTTGTTGAAAAATAAGCAACTACCTGCCTTGAAAAAAGAATGGGGGAGATCTAATCATGCAAAGAAGTCCTGTAACAGACTACAAAATTAAAGAGCAGGTACCAAAGGGCAGATTCATGCATGCATATTCAAACTGGAAAGAACATTCCCCTCTCCCTTCCATTTAAACAAACGTAAGTCACAAAATTGGACATTACACAAAATAACATCCGCTGCAGCAAGAGGAGCAGCACCAGCAGCCACAAAGCCACATATGACTGTAAGTGACAATATCCATCTAAACACTTAAATTAGTGGAGACTAAATAGAATTTGAGGCATCTTTATTATTCTAAATAAAACCACTGGTACAGTGAAAAAAATTAATCGACACTTCTTTATGAAAGCTTTTAAAGAAATAATGTATTTTTATAGCATTTTTCTAATTTTGGTTATCTTTAATTTAGGCCTCTTCTTTCCAGGAAAATATAAATCATACAATTACTTTTTTTTTTTTGTAGAAAAGGTGGTTTGTAATGTGCAAACAAGATTCCTTTGTGAAATTCATTCTTTCCTCCAGAATTACCAAGAGAATTGAAAGTAAAAGCAAACCAAAAGTCACATAGCTGAGCTGAGCCAAAATAATTCTGAGATGTGCTCCACAAACTTGGAGCCGACAATTTTTGAGTGAACTGTATTTGAAAGTTGGCAAAATAACTTCGCTCCTCTTCCAAACAGAGAACAATGAAATTTGACTTGGACCAGTAGTCTCAACACTGTTATTTATTTATTTATTTATTATTTCAAACTAGTTCCCACCACCTCACTCTCAGAATTATCCATCTTTTAAGAATTAAAATGCAGCATCTTTATTTAAGAATAATATTTAAGGGGTGCCTGGGTGGCTCAGTGGGTTAAAGCCTCTGCCTTCAGCTCAGGTCATGATCTCAGGGTCCTGGGATCGAGCCCGACATCGGGCTCTCTGCTCAGCAGGGAGCCTGCTTCCCTCTCTCTCTGTCTGCCTCTCTGCCTACTTGTGATCTCTCTCTCTCTCTCTCTGTGAAATAATCTCTCTCTGTAAAATAAATAAATAAAATCTTTAAAAAAAAGAATAATATTTCAAAGATAAAACATGAACTTCCCAGGAAAAGTAAAATGAAACAATATAGAGAAATTTTTACTTCCAACAAGTACAAGAAAATAGTGAAAGAGAAATAAAATCATGGTGAGGAAATGTGGCAGCATGCAAACTGGTTTACATTTCCTTCTATGCCAGTGTGCTAAACTTTCCAAATTAAAGGCCCTCTCCTGTTCCTGCCAACTGAGTGCTCCCAAATATATCAACATTATCAACTTTATTGAATTCTCTTTGTGGAAAACCAGCAGGATTTCCATTGTAGACTCTTCTAGCTCTCTCAGTAAATTTCAATACCTGAGATTAAGGAAATGACAGATTAAAAAATAAGAATCCATTTATTACTAATTAATGCTTATACAATTCACATTTTAGGAACCTGAAACTTTTTATCTGAACCAAAAAAGCAACACATAATTGATAATTTGGGGCAGTAAGAATAACATGTTTCTTATATTATTTTTTGTACATCTTTGTAATTCTTTAATTTCTCAAAGGAAATAGAAGGGAAGGGACAAAAAGAAAGTAATACACTGCCTTCCCAATATCTGCATATATCTAATACAACACACACACACCTACACACACACTCACACACACATTTTTTGGACATTAAAAACAATCCAAGAAAAGAATATGTTTACTCACAGATTGAAGAGAGTAGATTTAATTTGATAAATTTAAAAAATACTTCACCATAAACCATATCAGATTTACACTGTCTAACATTCTAATTGTGGCATAGATTGATGCTAATTTTCAGACTCAAAACTGCTGTTCTGAGTTATATACAAGAAAGATGTAAAATAGATCAATATATGAGGTGTTGAAAGATATTGGAATAATACACCTCCAGAGGATTCCCCCTTAATTAATCGATCTCTTCGCAAAGGTAATTTTGAAGGAAAAAAATTCATATGTTCAACCATTATTCATTTGACTTGTGGAAAATTAAGAAAAATAAATTGCCTAAAATTATTCTTAGATTAAATTCAAGTTGTTGGAAACATTCAGTAGTCTCAAAGTAATCAGAGGAATATAAAATAAATGATCTACCATAAAATTTATATTACATCTAGAGATATCTAATATAAAAATGTGGAACAAAAGTATGAATTAGAACAGAGTGGCACAAATATAACTGTTTTGTGACTGATTCCAGCATAACTTCCAATAGATAACCCATTTACATTTTCAAAATTCACATGCTTTTTTCCTTTAAAAATACATATTACAAAATAAGCAATTCTAATTTGTCTTTAAAAGAAGAAAACAAATATCTCACAACACAAAGGGATGGCTAGGGTCTTTCAATGATTACTCTATTTCAAAAGCCTTGCAAAAGATATGGATTTAATTAAGCAAAATAGCTCAATCCATTGGCTGGTTCCACTGTCTTTTGGAAGTACCCAGGGTTTTCTTTAATAATGTTCTTAGAAAAAAAATCTGTTTTAATCTCCATGAAAACATATTCAGTCCTATGTGTATCTTGCTTAGTGCTCTCAAAGTATTCAGGCTTGGTGCCCTTCCAAATATTTTTTAAAACTGTACCACTCCATGACACTGATGGACTTAAGCACAAGGGCTGAAAGCAAAAAGAAAGGTGTAATGGTTGAACATTATGCAGTTTAAAGGTAATCTGAGTGAAAGCCTTAAATAACCAACATAAAATAAGTTAGCATCTCAGAATTATTACCAATAGTAAGACAATTTTAATTATACTCACTTTTGTTGTTCAGAGTTTCTCATCAGTCATAAGATTATAGCAGAGGGGGGAAACCTCCAATCATGCTTTACCACAGAGTTATAATTCATGTCTTCAATAATCAAAATCATGTGAATAAAACACATGCACTAATTGAAAATTAGCTAGGACAATACCATTAAATTTTTATGTGGGGTAATTTCTAGCTGATAACACACACTTCATGTACAACTCTAGACTCCCACCAAACTAGAGAGATATCCCAGCAGGGGATGCTTGCTTAAAAGAGAAAAAAAATACTTTAATGACAGCACATAATGCATACCCTATGCACAACCCACAGTGAAGTCTGATTTCTTTTAACCCCTTTAGATAACATTTGCAGTCAATGGATTAGTTGTTCTTGCATGCTTCTGAATTCCAAGAACTTTTTTTGGGAAAAAGATCCCCTTATTGAACTTGTTAAAAATTTTTATATATATGTATATGCATACACACACACACACACACACACACACACACACACACATAGCGTTATGTAACCATATATTATGGTTATATAATATATATTCTATATTAATATATAACCACATATATATCTGTATATATATATATAAACACATATGTAGTTTAACTGGCTTAATTTTTGCTCAAATAAAAATAGGACCACCTGATTTCTCTATTCGAGCTATCAAAGTGAATTTGGCTAGTGCATGGTCTTATTTACTATTGAAATCTAAGGCCTAGGGTGTAGTTAGTGGGGGAAAGAATATGATGGCTATATATTGAAAAGTGTTAGTTGAGAGTATATTCCAAATCCAGATTGGTAAAGGTAGTTACGCTACAAAGGCTGATTTAAAATGTCCAGGATTCTACAATATGTTGTCTTTTGAACCAGAATGACACTCCTCACCCACCACTGGGGCATGTCAGCTCTAATCTGGGCCTCCTTGAAAACAACTTCCTGATCTGGAAGGTAGCTGACTTGAAGATGTGGATATTCTTTGTTATTACAAAGAAAAACTATTTATCTTCATTGAGAACTGGCAAGGAGTAGAGCTTTGTGTTTTAGTCCACCTTTGACATTCACACTACACTTTTTATCTCAGTATTTAAGCACTTGTAAAAATACATCATTGACACACCCCTGGTGTGAGGCAAACAGTAGATGCATTTGGTAGCCCTGTGAAAATGAGTTACAAGGAAACTGGCAGATACTTACTCTTTCTATTTATCTTTCAAGGACTTTTAGGTGCTGTCTTGTTCATTCCCATAGCATTTACCATAAGAGGGAAGACACATTATGTTTGGTATGTGTTTAGACAATCCTGTTTGATGACTCTTCTCAAACCAGAAATATCATATCAAATTATTAAGGTTCCTCCTGCTCTTACTTCTATGTACATAGAATTAGACAGACATAGGACCTTCAAATTTTTAAATTACATTCTTAATCAGTGTTTTGTTGCTAAGACCTTTGAATTTATCATGGGTATCTATGGGGCATAGCTCTCAGGGACATTTGAAGTGTGATCCTGGTAGATGGCAGAGGATGCCCAGGCAAAGTAATGCCCCTGTGGTGAAATGGCACATTTAGGTGACATCTTCATTGTGACTCCTTTTACCAAAAGCTGAAGAACCCATCTTAAAGTTTATATGTTTTGAGAACATCCCATCTCGTCTCTTGTACATCATCCTTAAAAGTAAAAATGGGGAAAAAATCAAATGAGTTGTTACATGAAGAAAATATATCTGGAGGGGTGCCTGGGTGGCTCAGTGGGTTGAGCCGCTGCCTTCGGCTCAGGTCATGATCTCAGGGTCCTGGAATCAAGTCCCGCACCGGGATCTCTGCTCAGCAGGGAGCCTGCTTCCCTATCTCTCTCTCTCTGCCTACTTGTGATCTCTGTCTGTCAAATAAATAAATAAAATCTTTAAAAAAAAAAAAGAAAATACATCTGGATACATGATTTATTCTAGGAGAGACTATTTTGAAGGGTTGAAAGAGAATCCATCTACATCCTGTTGGGGAATTAAATGTAACACAGAGCAGTACAGTACTTTCTGAGTTCAACCTGTTCTTGGTCTAGGCTTCTTGTATGGCGATCTCAAAAGTCCTCATTCTTCTGAATGGCTTTTATTTCTATTCTTCATTTCAGCTCAGTTATCCCCTTGCATCCCCACTTTCTTCCACAACACTTATGTATTGAGAAAATAAATCTTTTCCTTCTTTATTTCTTTTTCTTCTGCCTTTCATCCTTCTCTTCTTCCTTCCACCATGTGATGGATGTAATTTTAGGTTCCAGGGGTAGAAAGACTAGCAAGACAGGATTTCTGTTTCCTTTCTGTGACTGGTGTCAAATGACTCTTTGATATTTCCATAGACTTCCAGGATAGCCATAGACTCTAAGGTTAACCCAAGGCATTGAGCCATTGTTGTATGTGACTTAACATGATCTTCATGCCTTTGTTGAGTACTTACTAAGTACCTAGCTCTACACTATACCCTGAGAATACTGAAATTAATACAATATGGTTTTTTCCCCCAAGGAATTCATGTATGCTAGGAGAGTCAGGCAATTAATTAAAATAAATACAGTAAGTGCTGTAGAAATGGAAACCTATAGGAAACAAATAGGGATCATGCATAGATTTTTAGAGGAGACTACTTGATCTAAATCTTAAATAATGATTAATGGTTAACCTGAGGAGGACGAGGTGAGTGAGGGGGAACATATGAGCATTATCCACAAAGGAGATAGCATGAACAATGCACTGTGGAAGGAAAAAATAACATAGCAGAAGCAGGCAATTATGAGCACTTTGTGGTTACTAGCATGGGTCACACAATGGTAATGCTGGGCAAACATTTGCCCTGAAGACTTTTCCTTCTAGCACAAATAAATATGAGTGCTTGCAGAGCAAAGATATACTTCAGATGGTCACAGTTCCCAGAACTCTCTACATCTTCTACCCAGTCTTCACTTTTTTCAGTTAACTGTCTAGGCTCTGAAAGCACGTGTTTGCCAGCCCAATATTTTAAAGCAGAAAATGGACAGAAGTGAGGAGATGAAGCTGGAATAATGAGCAAGAGCCAGATGATTGAGGGTCTAGAAGCATTAAAAGAGTGGCTGGATTTTATCTTCTAGGCATTGCAGAGCCACCTTAGGAAGCAAAGTGATAAGGACAGATGAGACAGAACATTTTGTCATTTGTATCATAGACTAACTGAAAGCAGGGTGATTAGGCTCCATTACGTTGCCTAGCCCAGAAGAGAAACATGTGACTAAGTCCTGAATTGAGCCAATGAAAGAAGAGGCAGAGATGAGTATAGAGATTGAAGTATGCTTTTGGGGGTTAAATTTGGCAGAACTTGAATGAAGAAGAGGAGAGCCAGTGGGAAGAGAGAATGGTAAAATATCCAGGAAGTAGAGTTACCAGGGACAGGTTCATTAAGAAGAAGAATGAAAAAGATTACAGAACAGCTAGGTGAACACAGAGCAAAGGGTGAGGCCTTCAGTGGTAGAAGGAAGAGAGCGTGTTTACAGGCATCTCTGCTTTGTGTATCAAAGCTAGCTTCCTCCACAAACTGCACACTAACTTCTATGTTCCTGCTTTCATTTCTTTTTCACCATCTGTTACATACGAACCTTGCATTTAACTTACTGTCAAATTGCCAGCTAGAGTCCTGGCCAAAATATACCTATTTCAAATTAGCATATACAAACACATTCATTTACTGGTCAACCTCGTCTTCGAAATATAACTAAACAGCACCTCAGTGACTCTCACTAGGTAAACTGAAACTAGTTTGATATTTGAATAATTAATGTAAGAACTCTTACTAAAGACTTCCACAAGTATCATATAATATTTTAACAGTTGAAGAATATGTAATAACACACACCAAATGCAATATTGTACAGTGACAAAGTTTTCATTTGACTTACAAAGATAATGAATCACCAAATCTAATTAATATTACCCTCCCATTAAAGAACCTGTTACAGTGTTAGAACAGAAAGTCAAATAGTTTCTATTTTATATTGGGATTTCAATCCTAGCCAAAAAAATTAAAAGGGAGGTATTCACAAGTTCATGTTGAATATAGTTCCATTTAACCATTACAAAGTTCATGAAGAGTACAGGAAGTGAACTACTTACTGCTTACATTGAAAGGAACACTTGGTGTACTCAGCTCCCTCTCAGATAGATGTCTAAGCTGCAGAGAAAAGGAAATACAGCAGATATTTCTAATACTAATTAGCTTGTGCTGTATAAACACTTTATACTGAGAAGGGATTTTATCATTTGAATTTCGGGACATTTCAGATCTATGGTTCTTATTAAAGGGGTAACATTTAACAAATAGCAATGTTTCATTTGTCCTTCCAGTATAATTTCTACAATTCTGGACCCCATGAATCCTGATTTAGGCACCACTCTCACTGAGTAGCCAAGTCATTTACACTACATTTGAAAAGTTAGATGAAACTGTCATTAATATCCATTTTTTTCAAAAGATGGTGATTCCTAAGAATTCCAGCTGATGACTCAGAAGTTGGAGGTACCCTCTTCATTCTGTTAAAAAGTTTTATCTTCCACTGAAAAGTAGAATGTTGATTAGTATGATACACAAAACACCAAATTATATAGCATCGAATTATTTGGAAAGAGACAAGAGAGACTTTTCAGGGCAGGAGAAATAAGCAGCTTTCTTCCTTTCACAGAAAGTTCTAGCAACATTATGATAAATTCACATTTATTTATAAACTGTTGATACAACTTCATGTTTCTGTCAAAGTATTAGACATCTCCTGAAATAGATAGTTGTTCAAGCTTATGTAACACTAATTTCAACTACTGTCCTTATCTAAATCTAGGCCAGTGTCTTCATAAACTTGATCCTAAAATCTCTGAACTCTGGGCAGCCCTTGTCTAGTTACATGACTCTCAGTTTCCAGGTCAAGACAGACAAGCTGACATGAACAAGCCTCATTGTGCTTCCTTCATTTCTGGCAAGAACTTAGGAGGAAAAAAAATGAACAGGGTAAGATTAGAGTCCCTTTGAACCCCAAATGATCCAGGACTCTGGTTGAGTGAAAGTGGCTTTGGGTGATGATGTCATTTACACATCAATGTCTGTCTCTCCTGTTATCATTGTTCCACAGGGACTGTTTCTGTTAGAACTTCAAAAAGTCCTTTATGGCGTAAAAGTGTGTGCGAGCTATCAACAGCCAGTTTCCCTATTTGTACTTTTTTCTCTTGGCTCTTTTTCTTTTCTTCACTGGTAAATTAACACAGACTTGAACTTGCTGGCTAGTTTTGTTTTAATAATGCTAGCACTCTCTGCTGTACACTGGTAACATCACAACATACTCAGTAGTCACTTTGACGCTGTTTTGTGTCTCAACATAGCTGTCTGTCCCAGCTACCTAATTTGGAACTGAAGATGAATACATCCTGTAGGCTGGGCAGCATTTCAGTAACCTTTTTTGTTGTTGTTCTGGCCAAATGATCATGTTTTATAACTTTTTTTCAGCGTGACTTTTTTTGCACAATTTTCCCAACATGATTCATTAGCATCAGATGTATAAATGAAAGAGTCACTTTTTAGTTTTTAATCACCCTATTTATTTTGTCTTCTCAATGAGATATATTAGTAAACAACTGACTTTGAGTTTCAAATGTCTGACCTCGTTTTTTTTTTACTCCCCATCCCACCCACCCCATTTAAACATTCATTCATGACTTAGAAGAATGTCACAGCATTATTTTAGCGCTTTAAAGTAAAATTTTCTCTTAATAACATCAAGAAAGGAAAAATTTCTTGAAAAATCAAGAAAGGAAAAATGAACATTTTCAAGTCACGAAGAGTAATGTAGAAGCTTAACCTGCTAGAGTATAATGAGAAGGATTGTCTGATCTAGCAACAGATCTTTGCTGCAAAAAAATCATGAGCATTTCTTAATGAGAACTCCCACTGGATTTTTCATATATATTATCAATGGATAGTGCAAAATAACTAAAACAAGAATGTACATCTTTGATTGGAACCATCCTAATCATTAATAAACAGATTGAAAATTGAAGTCATTCTGAGTTACTAAACTGTATGTCAGTCTTCCTCCTTTGTTAGTTCCATACATTGCAAGAAGGAAAGTAAGAATGAATTAGATGAGATGCTATCAGAGATAGTAGGTCAATGGGGCCATCATTCTGCATTTCTGAAGCACATTTCCTAGAACTAACATCACTAGAATCTCATTATAATAGGGATCAAGATCTGTGTTTAAAGATATTATAATAGGATAGACCGAGATATAAATCCCTCCAGAATGAGGTAAGAACAAGAGCATATGTGTGTTTTATATTGAATGTTTTTAAAGAATGGGTGTCAATGAATAAATTTCAAACTACTTGTTTCAAAGCAGTAAATAATGTAATAAAATATAATATACAAAAATAATAAATAGTGGCATTATTGCTGAGCCAGCTGATGAGTTCGTCTGTTCTGGATCTAAATACACCAGGTGGCACCAATACGAATAGGAGACAAAGATGTTTCATTTCTTCCTCCTGGAAAATTATTACAACCATTTGCTAAGCTTTCTTATTTCCAGTGAACATTATTTCTAGTTTTTTACTTCCTTGGTAGCAAAACACACAGCTTTAAATAATCTCTTCAGTTTTGGATGTACCATGAGCAAGTAAAGTACAATTATGTCATTTAGTACAACCTCAAAATTTCAACAAAAATATTGATAAAATTAGGGATGCTAAAATGGTTGATGTCAAGCTACTTATAGCTAAAAGAGGCAAAGAAGAAGATGGAAATACTCTGACCTAAAGGGAACTATTCATGATAATGTCCATCCAGAGGCTGGACATAATCCCCAGCAAAAAATCTGACTAACCCCTCCCCTCTGCAATCTGAAACAGCTCTCAAAAACACCTTAAACTAAGAGGGACTTTGAGTAGCCTTCATTTCCTCCCAGTTTGATGAAATTTTAAATGCTTTTCATGTTAATAAAAAGAGTTTTTCAATTGTCCTG